>JAFBJT010106039.1:12547-60231 GCA_016785325.1 Chascanopsetta lugubris | reverse complement strand
GGGGGGGGGGGGGGGAGACTGAACTGTGTCACATCTTCAAAGTAATAATCAATCACTATGGAAGTTGTTTTCCAATGAACTCAAAAACAACAACTTTATCTTCCTCAATGATTTGAAATGAATAAGCACTCATTCAGAAGCTTTTTAACCTGCATTTCAAGAATGGGACGGAAGTGGAAGCGGTTCTGTAGTGGGTCAACTCTGTGTGGGTGAAAATAGAAAAAGAACTTGAGGTTTCCCCACAGAGGAAGTCTGAGGTGTTTCCTGCCTCTGGCTGGAATTTAGAGGTGGAGACGTCGTTATGGTGCAGGAATCGAATAAACAGTGGAAGAGAACACATGATTAAAAGTTCATTCTCTTTATTGAATTTACTGCTTTGTCTCGTTCCTTCTCCCTGAGTGTGATCAACTTTAAAACTAAATTCAGTCATGACCTAAGTGCAGTTTTTCATTGATGTATTTTAAATAAAAAGACAGATTATCCAAGTTATTGTTTGTTTTCATCACAGACAATAAAGAAATCTGTGCTGCCCCCTAGTGGCAGCACAGATTATAGTTATAACCCCCATCCATTTGACTTTGAGTTATTCTGTATCTAATATTTAACCGTTAAGGAAATGAGAGTAAATACTATTTTAATGGGGGAATGACAGGAATATGTTAATATGGATATTAGTTGATCACGTTTCATTTATTCTTATTCATTTTTTCCTCAACTGAATTTATTATTATTTATTATATATAATAATGTAATACTATTCATGCTCTCCATATCCTCCCGTCCAGAATCCAGCCACTGTCCGAGGCTCTGGACGACCTCTACAAAGAGTTCAACGCCCTCAAAGCTCACCTGGGCGACCTGACCGAGAAGTTCACCGCCATAGAAACGTACATCGATGAGGTCAAGGCTGAACGCAGCACCGGCGGCAACGCAGGCCCCGCCCCCGCCCCGGCTGCTCCGGCTGCTGTCCCCAGACAGACCACCAGGAGGGTGATGAGGAAGAAGGCCCCCTCCTCCTCCTCCACCTCTTAACCAACCAACCAGCAACTTCCTCTATTCTCATTTTTCTTTCTTTTCAGACTAAGTTTGTTATTTTGTAATCGGCAAATTCTGGGACCACACCCCCAAAATGAGCAGTCTGACTCAGGATGAACTAAACTTAACTCAAGTACATTTAATTAGTTGTAGGTATTACCAGGATTACTACCGTGGATTCTCTGCTTCAGGCAGATTCATATTCTGTGCAGACTCCAATTAACGCCGTTAACCAAAGATTTGGTCGTCAGTGTGGTACAAGAAATGTTCTTTTTATCTTTTTTTCATAAATCCAAAACCTGATTCTCATCAATCATTTCAGATCTTGATCTGGTCTAAGGCTTGAATTTCGGAAAACATCTAAAACTGTGGGTGTAGATCAAGGGTGTCAAACACATTTATGTCAAAATCACAACTTAATGACATAAACAAATGTTTGTCTTTGACACAGTTTTTTAAACATGTTTCTTTTTTGTGTTTTAAAGATTGAGCAAAAACAAATACACACATAAAAAATAAGATAACTTAAATACAAATAAATCTAAATGAAATGAAATTGAAAAAACGTATACCCTAAAAGGCTGCAAGGTACACTGGGGTTCCACAGTGATCCCATATAATCTCTTTGTCAAACTGAATCACGTTTGTTAAACTTTTTTTTTTTACAAAGTCATCTCAGGGACCAGGTCGGACCCTCTGACGGGCCGGTTCTGGCCAGCGACCCTTATGTTTGACACCCTTGGTCTAAATAAAGAAGTATGTGTTCAGACACAACGACAAGTAAATGTGTAGAAGGTTATTTCTTTGATTATATCTTCTACCTGTTCAGCTCCTCTTTTCCATCCGGAGATATTTGGACTGGTTTCAGATATTATCTCCTCATCAATTTGCATATTACGTTTCCTCATGAATTGGACCTGTATGATGTTTCACCTGGAATAGATTCTTTTCATTTGCTTCTCAACATGTTAAATATTATATAGGTTAGTTCTGCTGCTTGTTTCCTCTGAGTGGGTTGAGTGTTTCCTGCCTTTAAATAAATTCACTCTTTGCATCCATTCATCACCTCAGTTATTCCGTCCAAACTGAGATGATCAAACTTGTTGTCTATTTTAAAACGTACTGTATATTCAAGTCCGACCCTATGGAGACGAAGTGGTTTCTAGAAATAGTGACATGTCCCACATACAACCTGTAAAGGCTTTATTTACATATTTTAAAGAGCGTTAAAGTCACAAAATGATTCTTTACGTTTTTTAGGGTTTGAATGAAAAAGAAATGCACCTGGCCTGTGACGCTGCCCTTGAAAATGTAAAAATTTAATCTCAATGTGACTTTTTCTACTTAGTAAAAAAATAGACATTCACTTTGTTTACATATGCAAGGGGCATTTATAATGCATTCATATACTGGGCCAAAATAATGACTTTCAATGATTTTCTCTCTTATGGACACTTTGGGACAACAAGTGTGTCAACGCAGGTCATCCCAGAATAATCTCACTTGGAGTGTTTTTACAAAGTTCTAAATGTGACATTTACTGTGCAGTAAATCTCTCAAAGCCGTTCCTGGATTTATTCAATGAGATTCTGATCAAACGAGCCAATACTTGACATTTTGAGATGTAGTGGTTCGATCTTCCGGTCTGGGAACATGGATTATGATTTTTCATAATTCATCTATCTAAAAACATCTGGACTGTATGTGGGTCTGTGAGCGGTGTTACATCAGAGCCACTGAGAGGAGCATCAGTAATCCCATCTACTTTAACACACTGTGTGTAATCTATGATCTTTGTCCATCCCAAATTCACTGCAGGAGGAGATGTGGGACAGAGGAGGTGAAACAGGGTCAACATGGAAACAGCTCTCACAGATATTATAAATAATCCAGCCATCCTAAAATCTGAAATTATCTATAATATATTATAATATAACATAATATTACATAATATAATGTAATATCATATCATATAATACAACACAACACTATATTGTATGATATCATAGTGCAGATAGGTGGAAACATAAATGAATAAACACGTACGGTGTGAGAGAAGTGCTGAGTCATGGCTGAATTGAGGAGAGGTCAGTTCCATTGACCTCTGGAATCAGAGGCCTTGAATGATGGGCTGTACAATCAATAACCTTGTCTGATTGGTGAAGACAGGTGACACTCGGTTTGACAGATGTCGGCCTTTCAAAGGAAAGGTCAGAGGTCGGCGCCTGTTAACAGCATTACACATAAAACGGGACATGGTGCTTTAATGGACCGACAGTTATACTTTGTCCAGTGCTGCTTTGTCCAACTGATATTGATCTTCACCACGATGCAGAGATGTGAGAAGGGGGAGGAGCCACTCATGAACCGGTGGGGTGAGTCAAAGCAATAAAAGTGTGTGACAATGAGTTATGGTGTGAAAGTGAATCCTGGACCTCAGCTGAGTCAGGATGTCGATGGGAAGAGAGAATCAGGAGCAGGTCATTTGGATTTGGATCCTTTAAAATCCAAAATGAAAACTCTGACCTGAACCTCACTCCAGAATAAGAACTAGATGAATGTTGATCAATGAAAGTTAATCTGGAAATATAAGAATATGGCATGGTTTTAGATCTTAGATTAATCAGCAATGTACTGACATTTACTTTGTGATACATTCAGTTACACATGTAGGTTCAGTTGAACATCATATAACCCATATCAATACATGTTTAATAAAAAGTACATGATTCCAATGATACCAATAGAATACGTTCAAATGCATAATTTCAGATTTTTATTTTTTTTACAATTTCTGTTTTTTTTACCTCAAAATATTCCGATGTGATTAAAAAATATATCATTATAGTATTTTAGAAATAACATCTATGACATTTAATGACTTGCTTTATGCAGATATCAATAAAAGACTCAGAAAGTAATGGTCTGGCTATCCTGTAATGCCACTTTTTACCACGAGAGTGAATCATGGTGTTAGATCTCGGATTAATCAGTAATGTACTGACAGTTATACTTGTATATCTTGTAAGATGAACCTATGACCTAAAGACCTCTCTTGCCTGGAATAATATATCATCAATGGGGGATGAAATCTATGCTAAATACAAATGTTACATGATTCCTATGATACCATTATAACAACTTTATGACACATACATTTCATTTTTGATTTTTAAATATTTCTTTTTTACAATTTAGAGGGCTGTCTGTTTTTCTAACTCAACATATTCTGATGTGATTCATAAAAATATCTTTACAATATTCTGAAATGACTTGTGACATTTTATTGCAGACGTCAGTGTATTGCTTTATGTGGATATCAACAGAAGACTAGGGAAGTAATGGTCTGGCCATGCTGTAATACCACTTTTTACCACTAGAGTGGGTCATGAGCAACAGGCAGTTCACTTAGAATAGAACGTTCTATTGATCCCACAATGAGGAAAACACACTGTAGCTCACATAACATTTACAAGTATTAAAGTGCCAGTGGGAAGAGGCAGAAGAAATGTGCAATAAAGATGTGCGAGAGAATACCAGAGTATCTACTACAATTGGAGGAATCTGTCAACTGCTGGTGTCGCCCTCTGTAGGTGATAAGTGAGAATACAGGTTTCAGTCTACATGCATCATACAGCCACAGTGGGTCACACATCTGAAGGCACAGTAAAGTTTCCTTATAGAATATCTGAGCCGCTGCCTGTGAAATGCACCTCTCAGTCTGTGCTGCAGACTTTAAAAAAAGGCTAATTGCATCATATCTCACTGCTGACGTTACCTCACTTTGGGGGGGGGGGGTTCTTGCATCTCTCAGCAGACAGAGACAGAGAGACAGAGACAGAGAGACAGAGAGAGAGAGGCAGAGAGAGAGATAGAGAGAAAGAAAAAGAGAGAGAGAGCCTTCTATCAGATACAGCTCCATGGTGAGTTTAACTCCACAGCATGAGAATGAACTTTTCATAGAGGCCCTATCGCAGAGGTGGATTTGTCAGCTGCAGTGAAAACCTTCCACTGAGAGCGCAGACGTAGCATGACTCATCAAAACATTTTCCAATCAGCTGTGGATGAGTCACGCGGCTCAGAGGGTAAAATGGGCATCGATCATGTGACCTGTGTTGATTTTCTCATTTACCAGTAACTTTGAAAAACCTTGAGCGTGTGTCCACCACTTTCCCTGGAAAAGAACAGCCTGGGGGTATCGGATTTTTCAGAACACAGGGAACTTATAAGGCCGGGGCCTGTGTACTGATTGGTCGAACACACTTCCAGACCTCCGCACTTCCGTTCACTCAAAATCCAATGAGGCTACAAAGGTGTTTATTTCCTTTCTACGCGCTTTACGTAAAAGAAGAATATGTATGAGAAGTGGGCATAGCCCGAGGTACGGGTTTCTATTTGCAGAAGAAGAAGTTCAGCGAGACTTGGTGACTCTAAAAAAACGGATGTTTGGGAAAGTAGCCACCAAGCTGGGGTTGCTAAATGTAGCTAAATACTAAATGTAGCTAAATGCTAAATGTAGCACTCATGCTAACAACGCTGCGAGAAGTTAGAGAAACTAGAACAAGACTTTCAGAAGTTGAAGGACCACAACGGTCGCAGTGGATCCAGCTAGTCAGCAGCGCGTCAAATGTTTGGATAGTCGAAAGCTGTGTTAAGCCACTGCTAACCAATCAACAGGCTGCAGCTTCTTCTTACCGCCACCTACTGGACTGGAAGTGTAGTGCAGATTCTTATACATACGTCATCATGCTGATTTGAATCAAATGCTCTGGAACTTTGAGGTGAAACACAAACCACACAGATCACCGGGTGAGTAAATTCCTGGTAATTAAAGGTCCTGTTGGTGGAAAAGAGGCGAAGAGACTGCACAAGTGTTTCCTAACTTTCTCATTTGATAGGACATCGAGGAGCCTTTGAAGTGGAACAGTCGTATCACGCCGCCATGATACAATCAGTCTTCAATCTGATGCACGACTTCGGACTCAAAAAGAAAAGCACCAGGTGGTGTCGACGATATTTTGGTAACATTTTGGTACAAAGAGGAGACATGTTTCCAAGGCTTCATCTTGTTACATGAGACTAATTGATAACCAAATATGCATCACCAACTCTTCTCCATGAACTTCTAATCTATCTCGACCTCGTGAAGTCAGTGAAGACTCCTCACTGTCACTCAGCTCTTCACAGACAGCGTCATTCTGCTCTGGTTTCATTATTCATCAGACACAGAGCCACCGCTCCTATATTGTCACCGAGGCTCAGATGAGGGGAACAAGAAGCTTCTGAAGACATTTTTTCAAAGTCACTGACTGAACTTCCACGCTCACTAAGTGGAGCAATGAAATATGCACAAGGAGAACATGGAATAATTTGTTCCAGGAGACACTAAATGTTTCATTCATGTCACTTTGGGTCCAAATAGGAGACAGGAAATGGATCAGATCTGGTGTCTGTGTGATTGTTAGTGATGTTGTTATGTAGCATTCCAAGCTCTGCCGTGTCTGAAGTCGTGATTCATCTACGAAGCAAAAACATGAAAACAAATCCAACTTGTCTGACCCACTGTGGATTTCTGAGTCATGTAACAATGATCCGTCTGCCTCCAGTCAAAGAGTGAAGACACTTGTTTATGTTCTTTGTTTATTCATTTCAAAAATAGTCACTTGGAAGGAGACAGAATGACATCACCCATAGGTTTCACTAGTCGCCATCTTGCCCATACCTAACTTCTCCTAGTTCTCGGTGCATCCAAAAACATGCAAAGAGGTCGAGCTTGGGAGAGGCCCAAGGTGCTCTCACAGCATCCACAGAAGGTCGGGCCCAGGTGTCACTCAAGAGGCCACACCCCTTAATTATGCACAATTCCAAACCTGGATAGAATAAAAAATGAACCCCGTCCCCATATAGTTGTCTCAGGAAAACATGTGACTGATTGAAAACAAAGTGTAGTTTGTACCAGACTTTAAACATGTTTCATTCACCTCTTAAGTTGAACATTTTAACATGGGAGGAGTCTATGGGGATTGACTGCCAGCTGTCAATCATGACATCTCTGTTCGGTCCATAGAGTAGTTTTGAGGCAAATTGTGGGCGTGTCCCTTGTCGCCATCTGCCGAAGCCTAACACCAGCCTTTAAACATGTTTCATTCACCTCTGAAATTGATCATTTTAACATGGGAGTCTATGGGGATTCGCTCCCTTTTGGGGTCGGCACCCAGTGGCCAACCTGTGAACTGCACGTTTTTTCACTTCCTGTTGTGCTTCATCCGGAGGCACCGGAGGCTGCCCCTCGGTTTGTTATTATATCCCCAGATTAATGTGCTCCATGTCAAAAATGCTAAGATGGAGCAGGCGAGAGTTTGTGTTTGATATTAGCTCAATAGAATCAAAGCTGGAAAATAAAAAGTTTAGTATTATAGCAAACTAAAGTTTTTGTACAAACTACAAATGATAAACTACAGATTGTTTCTTACATTCAGTTCAGGGTTTCATGTTAGGGTCAAATCATGTTTCCTACTCATGCAAACAAAGCGAGGCATGCAGGTGCAGTATAGTCCCTCCTCCTTCTCCCTGTCACCGCCTCGAATTCCAGTCTGCCCGGCCTCATCGGCCAACTTTCTGAGTGTGTGCATGAGCGTGCACGTCTGTGTGTGTGTGTGTGTGTGTGTGTGTGTGTGTGCGTACGTGTACGTCTGTGTGCATTGGTTACAAACAGATGGGCTGTGTTTGGAAGCAAAATAGGAAACAGCAGGAATGGGGGCGTGTCTTGTTAAAGTGTTTTTGAATGGGAGTCACAAACAGCAGACGTGTTGGAGCAGAACAGCTGATCGCTAACTTTAATGTTGAAAGTGTAAAAGTTTGAAATGAGCTGGCTCGTTATCAGGTGATGCAGCAGCAGGACAATAGAGTATAAGTCAAGTTTGATTTTGAAAAGTTATTCTTAACTCTGATGAGGCCAGTGACAGTGATGACAGGTGAGGTCATCACAGAAAGAAAAAAAATGTAAAATGAAAAAAATAAATTAAATGCTTGTATTTGTCCAGTGATTTGTAGTATGAAGTTATTTTCCATTTAACGCCACCATTTTATTATATTTTTTATTTCAAAATTGCTGAATTTTCACTTTTACCGTTCAAATACTGAGAGGAGACGTGCGGTGGAGGCACCGCAGTGCGGTGCCTCATCGTGGATTGCGCAATGACTCGACTCACTAGGCAGTGGGACCATATTGCTGTCACTCTGTATGCCGCTATTAAAATGTCCAAACACTGCTATTTAGACTAAATTTCCAGAGTTTAGCTGATGTATATAATGTACAGCGTTTTGGTCAACAAGGGTGTGTGTAACGTGTTTCTTGTGCTCGCGGAGTGATCATAAAACGGCTGTGAAAAGGCATCAGGTGAGGCACGCTGTTCTCCTGCCTCATGGTAGGGGGCGCCGCTTGTGATCCCAGGTATTATTCTTGGGACCTCAGGCTCGACTGCAGGGTAAGTGATAGCAAGCAAGCTTGAAGCCACAATCGCGAGTTAGCAAGTCAAGTGCAGCCATCCCTTTATTTTTTTTCCTCTCGTCCGCCTTACTTTCATAATGGAGGATTACACATCTAAACTCAAGCAGTTTTCTAAACTGGACTTTCAATCGAAACAGGAGATAATAATTAAAGGAAGACCAACGTGGGAGCTAAAGGATTTACTTCAGACTACAGGACGGAAGAGCCGTTCTTTTCAAACGGAGTGGTACACACGGAAAGACTGGCTGTGTGGATGTCCAGCAAGAAATCGCCTTTTCTGCTTTTCAGGCCTCCTTTTCTCAACCTGTGACAATGTCTGGAATCATACGGGATATTGTGACCTGAAAAATTTGTGAAGAAGCCTGGTAAAGCATGAGCAGTCCACCATTCACATTCAGAGCCAGATCGCGCTAAAACATTCGGAACGTCTAGGATAGACTTGGCTTTGGACGAACAGCGAAGACTCAACATCAGCATCCACAACGTCAAGGTAAAGGAGAACCTTAAAAGATCTCAGCAATGCCACCTGCTTCCTCGCCAAACAGCAGCTGGCATTTCGTAGAAATGATGAAACTGTAGGCTCTGCTAATCACGGCAACTATATTGAACTCTTGCATGCTTTTGCTGAGAAAGATGACAGGCTAGCCAGACATTTGGAGACGTCTACTGTGTTTTCTGGCTTGTCAAATAGAATACAGAATGACTTAATTGAAGCAGTTGCCGATGTCATTAGAGATGACTGCAGCCCCATTTGTTGCTGTAGAAGTGGACGAGACCACAGATGTCACAAATCAAGCCCAGATTTCACTCATATTGCCGTATGTGGCCAACACTGAAGCAGACTGTCAGGTGAGGGAGGCATTTTTGGGTTTTGATGACGTGAGTGAGGACAGATGCGCTCCTGCAATTGCTGAGTATGTCCTGAAAGTGTTGGAGACGTATGACTGTGTTGAAAAGCTTGTAGCTCAGACCTGTGATGGAGCCGCTGTAATGGCCTCGGAGCTTAATGGTGTGCAGGCTAAAATTAAAGAAAAAGTGACCGAAGCCATGTTTACACACTGTTACACACACAAGTTGAACTTGGTGCTGTTGCATTCGGCAAAATGCATGCCCGAGTGTCGCATATTTTTTAAAACAGCTGAGGGACATTTTTCTTTTCTGCAGCTGATTCTTTTTTTAATCATTTAGATCAATACGTTATTTTCATTGACATGATTTTATTGGCCAGTTTTTGCACAAGGCGCTGCTTTTGATGTCCTCAGTTCTTTGGCACTTAACATTTCCCCTTTACCGCCGGAACAGCTCCCGGTCTGACGTGTTTTCTCCTGCGGGACAGGAGAAGACGCAAAACCAATGCATCTCTATTACTGTGTGTGCGGGCATGAATACTCGGGTGCAGGTGCTAATGGTCAGATATTCAGTGGGAGCGAAGTGAAGAAAACAGTCCTGCGCAGGGCTCTAGTCACTCAGTGCCTCACCAGCCATGAACTTCACCGCACGTCACTGGATGAGGCCTAATAGGTGCAATTATTTAGCCCACCACAAGAGGGCGTTTAAGAATTTACCCATTGCCAGTGGTGCATTGACGTTAAGGCACGAGGTTGTGTTGATTTTGATTTTAATTTAATTCAATTCGGTTAGTTTTTATTCATTTGACGATTTTTACTGTTTAACTGCATGTTTTTTTATTTATTTACTACATTTATTTGTACTTTTATTTGACTGTTCTAACCTGTTCTATTTATGTTTGTATGTATTAACCCTAATGTGGTTGGTTTAACGGGCTATATAAATAAAGTTGGATGTAAAAATGTTACACAGTGATTCCAAAATTGTTAAAATTAATTTTTATATATATATATATATATATATATATATATATATATATACATGATCATTTGGTACAATGCCATGGTAACTGTTTCCATCATCGCTAACTAATTAGAGCTGATCAGAACCTGAGATAGTTGCAGAATCATCATGACATATTACACAACATGGGAACTGTGTTTTTCGGACAGGTCAAAGGTCACAAGATCTCTTCAAAGGAGGAATTAGAATAACATGACATGTTGAATGCAGGAGTGTGTAGCAGGCTGACACCATAAATGGTCACTGAAAAAACTCAGACTCTGTCTTATCTAATTCGCTGAGCTCCGTGGAAATGACCCCAGTGAATTTGGGCAATTAGTTGGCTTCATGGTTGAAATAGGAAGCTGTCGATAAAACTCTGCTGTGACATAATCAAAACAAACACACAAACAAACAAACAAGCCAGTATGGAAACAGTTTCCGGCCAAAATGTGACAAACTCCCTGTGATTAAATTCTGTGCTGTTTGCAAATACTCCTCCTGATGTTGTACAGGGCAAATCTTCATATCACACACCTGAGGCAATGTGAATGCTGAAGGTGAGCTGGTGATCAATCATGACAATTAAAGGTGCAGTGTGGAACTTAAATGTGGAACTTCACCAGTAGATGTCACCAAATCTTAGACACTGCACAGTAAGACTTCATTGACACACTGTGTATTTCATTGTAATCAGGTTTGAATGAGAGATAACACTGTCTCCAGTCAATGTCTATATTCTAATACAAGGTAAGAGGCTGGTCTCCCTTATCAGCTGAAATATGATGTCATGTTCACTTTTCTTGACATTAAAGGTGCAGTGTGTAAGATTTTGTGACCTCTATTGTATCCATCACCTCACCCTCAGCCTTCTGAACATGCAGGAGAACCTATAGTCGACTTCAGTTGTCATTAGAACAAGTTGTTTGATACGTCCACTCTGGGTAACTGGAAAAACGTGGCAGCCAAATCGTACACACTGCACCTTTAAACGTTGATACAAAGGAAATAAAATAAGGAAAATAAAATGAGATGTCGATTAGAAAGGACACATCTCACGGAAATGTCAGATGACAGAGGTGAAGCCAAAGTACGAGTGAAGAGTAAGTCACTAAAATAAAGAATTAAAAGGAGGTGGCATTTACAGGTGATGTGGCGACAGCAGGTCATAAGGCGGTCACCTGTCACCACCATGACGTATCAGCTGCAAGACAGAGACTATGTGTGTGTGTGTGTGTGTGTGTGTGTGTGTGTGTGTGAGGAGGCGGAGTCAGAGAGCGAGCAGCCATCACACAACGGCAGCTTTGATTAGACGGTGGAGGCCGTTTGATTACAGACACTTTGATAAACAGGATGAAGCGGAAAATTTCCCTTGTCAATTTGAGTCTGTCATCTTTGTCCCCTCACACACACACACACACCATCCTGGTCTAATAATGTCGTGATGGAAAGCATTGTGCCGTGACTGCTCCATAATAACCTCATGCACCTTTACCTGGCTGCTGGAGACCATCTGTGATGTCGCTCTCAACTGGAACTCTCCGCACACCTTTTTATAAATTGAACAAATAGATATTTATAACCATTCTATAACCTCTCTGTTAATAACACTCTAACTCTAACAGTGAGAGTTTACATACGTTTTATATTACATTATATCACATCACATTGAGTCATGTCATCTTCAACCGCTCATCCAGTAATCTGGCTCATGGTGTATTTCTACCAGAGGAAGATTGGTGGTATCAGTGTCAGTGACACTGCAGAAAGGGGAATCGAACCAGTGACCTTTGCTCTCAAAGGCCACTGCTCTAGCCACTGATCCACTGCCGCCCCATATTGTATTGTATTTTATCATACAATATAATATTTTATCATATTATATTATAATTGATCATGTTATATCATGTTTTTATATTGTATTATATTATGTTGTATTATATCATATTGTATTATATACATAAAGAATTGAATTTAGAAATTCAGAATGCAGAATGACATCTTTAGAATGATCAACATTTAAAGTTTAAAGCAACTTCAGAACATCACAGATAATGAGCGTATGAGGGTTCAGCTGTTCACAGGAGAAACAACAACCCGTCATTATGTATTTACAGTACAATGACTCAGCACGTGTTGTCTCTCTGTCTATGATGTGGCATGACGGCATTCACACGTCAGCTCTAACACCTGCATCTTAATGGCGTCATGCGACGCCCCAGATTTTGAGTCCAATCGTAATAAATTTGCGAGGTGGCAAAGAGCACGGTTCGTCAGCTGTCGAGGATCCGACTGATTCTGTGTTTCACTTTGAACTCACAAGGTTGGATGGTAATTGACCTGCCAGCGTTTCAGTGCCTGTGATTTAAAGGAGTTTCTGATATGCAGCGTTTAGTTCTCTGCCTGGATTCACACAGGAGAGTAAATAACTGCTGCTGCTGCTGCAGCAGCAGCAGCAGCATCAGTAACAAGCTCAGTCTATTCAAGGGATGAGAGGTTGTGCTACATCAGGCCATTCATTCCAGAATTTACTGTTAAGAATCTACTGTTTTAGTATTAACTGCCATCATCAATGCATACATGTGATAAACACACACACACACACAATGTCACTTTGTAATAAACAATGCAATAATATTCACATTGGAATAAATATATACTGTTCCTCCAAAGAAGGAATTAGTGTTCCCCTCTCCCACCCATCTGCATACAGCTTACTTAATACTTATCCTCTGTGTACTTGTTTACTTTTGAATTTGCATTACAACAGTATGCTCTGAAATGTCTCCATACACTTTGCTGCAGTATCGTGCAGTATTTCCCCAAGGTGTGAATAATAAAGGTTTTCTTATCTTATCTTAAGTTTGAAAGTAATGGCTGATGACCCACTCAAAGGGCTTTATAATGGAGCTTTATAATAACTGTATTTCCCTTCATAGTCGTGTCATGTCATGTCATGTCAGCTTCAACTGCTCAACCTGTAATCTGGGTCATGGCACATTTCTACCAGTACACATATGGCCATTGGGGTATGAGTGTCAGTGACACCACAGCAGAGTCTGAGTGGGATTCAAACCAGTGACCTTTGCATCCAATCACTGAGCCACTGCCGCCCCACTCTTCATAGAACACATCACTATGAAGCAGTATGTGCAGATGATATTCTCATGATTTTTCATTGGTACAAATGTGAGAAAGTGACAGCTTATCAACGTATAACAGAACTGAACTGTGAGCCTTGTGAGGGGCTGAACTCACGATCTAACTAAAACTCAAAGGTCCAAAATGCTGACTCACTCAATTACCATATTCCCATACTCACACACACACACAAACATGCACACCTGTGCTAAGAGCTCTGTGAGACTGCTGATAAACAGCGTACCTGCTTGTACCTGTGTGTGTGTGTGTGTGTGTGTGTTTGACTGTCACATTCAACATTGTTGTCCATGATTGACAGGTGTGATTTTGCAAAGAAGACAACCCATCAGGTGTGTTAATGATGACACCACAGGGCTGATGAGTCAGTCTCTCTCCCTCTCTCTCTCTCTCTCTCTCTCTCTCTCTCTCTCTCTCTCTTTCAGATACACACACACAATGTCATTAGTCTCTACATGAGTATATTTAAAGTGTGCCACGTACTTGATGTCACACTACACCACCTGTGCCATCACCGAGCCCAGATGCTTCCTTATTGGGTCTTCCAGGTCTGGGAATGTGTGTGTGTGTGTGTGTGTGTGTGTGTGTGTGTGTATGTGTGTGTATGTGTGTGTTCAGCTCAGTCAGATAGTGGGAGGTGTTTCATTAACATGGAAGGATTCCACACGTTCATGGCTCGGTGACGATCGTCTGAAACTTCCCACTGTGCTGAGGAATGTCACAGATGGAAACTTACACCAGGTTCACTTCATGGGTTATTAACATGGGAGTCTATGGGGGTTTGCTCACTATTGGAGTCTGCTCACAGAGGCCACCCTGTGAACATGGGACTCATGTCAGCCCTTGGGAGAGGGTCTTGACCTTTCTCTGTTACTGCCCCTCCTGGTGGGTGGGGGCCCCAGGTGCCCCCCCCTGCTGTTCTCCTCTGAGCAACAGCAGCACCTCAGGGTGGCTGAGGTCCAACAGAAGCCTTCCCACTGCTTCATTCCCTGCTGCGTATGTGTCTGAGAGCATGAGAAGAATATTGAAATCGCATCACGATGCTGATTAAAGGTGTAAATGTCAGAACTCCGGAAATAACCAGAGTTCAGATAATTCTTTCTTCTTCCTCTTTAATGAAGATAATCAGTCTTCAGAGGATGAACCTAGTCCGTGTTGATAACCACTGACATTTACACATTCCTAATGATTTTCATCTCCAGTTTGTCCCTGTGATGAGATGGGATGTGATGTCATGGCAACCTTTCCACTGTGGACTATTACTCTCTGTCAACTGGTGCCTGGCAGCTCCACCCCCTCCGACCCCCAGATGACAGGATGGATGAACCTCCTACAGTTTACAACATCGTGACTTTTCTCCTGCAGATCCTCATGTTTGAACATTCCTCAGGGGGCGGGGCAAATCTTTCATTCACTCACATCGGTGCCAGCAGAGGCGCATAGATGTATTGGATCTGGATCTTCATGGGGAATGTTCAAAAGAGGTCATCTCCATCCTTAACAAAGAGAACCAACCTCAGAGGATCTTCATTTGGTGCATTTGAACTATAATGACCTCAATTCATCTCCTATATTCAAACCTCTGGTTCAGACGGAGGAAGCTCACAAGGAAGTGAAAAAACGTGCATTTCATAGGTTGGCCACTGGGGGGAGCAAACCCCCATAGACTTCCATGTTGAAATGATCAACTTCAGAGGTGAAGGAAACATGCTTAAAGTCTGGTACGAACTTCGGTCTTGGTTTCAGTTAGTCACATATTTTCTCATGACAACCTGTTTTTTTTAACTGGCTCATTTTAATTGATCAATGTCTGAAATTATGCAGATTTGAGGGCGTGGCCTCTTGACTGACAGCAGGGCCACCTGGCACGTACCGCAGGTGAGAGCACCAGGATCCCACCCACATCTCTGTGTGTTCTGCCTCTATACCCGTTTTTGGATGAGCCAGGGAAGTGGGAGGAGCTGGGCATTCTCAAGATGGTGACACCTAAAATGTGCTTCATAAGCAGAAACCAAGCGGTGATGTTATGGACGCTACATCCATCTTTA
This sequence comes from Chascanopsetta lugubris, assembly GCA_016785325.1. NCBI lineage: Eukaryota > Metazoa > Chordata > Actinopteri > Pleuronectiformes > Bothidae > Chascanopsetta > Chascanopsetta lugubris. Next base: position 44,628 of record JAFBJT010106039.1, on the reverse strand, counting down.
TATACAGTCTATGGTTCAAACAGAACTCCAGTGTTTGAAGCAGATATCAAACATAGTCATGTACTCTTCAAATAAATGAATGAATTGTAAACAGAGAGAGAGAGGAGGAGGGGGCGGGGCAGTGAGCAGTCTGTGTATGTTTACCTATTAGTGTTTGAAGACAAAGTGAAGGTCGTCACTCCATCGGACACCTCGGCTGTAATTTGATTACATTTGCCCCCCTGATGTCATTGTCAGGTCTGATTTGAACAAGGTGAAATGGGAGGTAGAAGGACACACACACACACACACACACACACACACAAACACACACACACACACACACACACACACTGTGCCAGTTGAAGGACGTCTGACTCAAGTATCAGCTGTGTGCATGTGTTTTGCCAACGTCCTCATTGTCTGATTCCCTGTAGGAGAATGATGTATTGGGGGAGGGACAGACAAGGTTTGAGGTTTGATTTGTTCTGTGTTTACAAGTAAACACAGTGTGAGAGTTAAAGGTGCAGTGTGTAAGATTTCGGTCATTTTTGTAACTACAACTATTACAAAACAATCACGTACTGACATTTTCATGAATGTACTATCACCTAAATGTTTTGTTATTTCTTCGTCACCCTGAAATGAGCCCAATAATCCCAATAATTTTTACATGAAGAGGCGGGTCCTCTCTATGGAGGCCGCCATGTTTTTACAGAGGTAAAACGTGGACGTACTAAACACCTCTTGAGTTCTAATAACAACTGAAGTCGACCATAGGTTCTCCTGCACGTTCAGAGGGGAGGGGGAGGTGATGGATACAACATGCAACTTCACCTCTAGATGTCACCAAATCTCACACACTGCACCTTTAAGAAGTTCATTTTGAACCAATGTTTCTAGTGAACCCCAGCCAAGCTTTGAAAGCCTGTGGAACACGAATCACACCACACAGCTCGGTCCATCCCTGCTCCTTCCTGACCTGATCGATTCCCTGGCTGATATTAAAGAGTTGGCGCTGGTGGTGGTGAGTTATTCCTCCAAGCTGCAGGAGGGCTGGAGCAAGGGAGGTAAAGAAGGGGGGGGGGGGGGCTGAGCAGTGGAGGGCTGGAGCAAGGGAGGAAAGGAAGGGGGGGGGGGTCTGAGCAGTGGAGCGTTAAGAGAGGATTAAATCTGCTGAGATGTCAAAGATGATATGAGACAGTGGAGAGATACTGAACATTTCTGGGAGACTGAAGTCTGAAGTATAGATGTATGAATAAGTATTGAGACCAATGCTCCTCGCAGATTATTATATTCAGATTACTCTTAATGATGACTGATGTTTTGAAAACTGGAAAATAGTCTAAGGTTGGTAATAAAGAATAGACTGATTTATTGATGCAGAACAATAAAGTTAAGTCAAATGAAGCTATTTCACCGTTATTTAAGGGCGGATAAAATGTGTAGATTAATAAGTGACACATTTGGTCCCTCCCTCTAATCACAGATTAATAAATATCTTTGAACAATCAAACTCATGGCCACAAAGTCTGACCTAAACCTGGGTGTCATGATTGTTCACACACCCACACACACACACACACACACACACACACACACACACACACACACACACACACACACACACACACACACACACACACTCAAATGTAGGAATATAGTTTAAAAAAACAGATTCTTGTTTGTTATTTGAATATTCTTTCTTCATAATTCACATTAAATAATGATGTTGATAAATTGATAATTAATTAGTCAAATATGCACACATCAGATCATTTTCCCAGTTATTAAAATTCTTGTGAGAACATCAGATGAACTATTATTTATCACTGTGTAATTACAGTGTTTATTATGTAAAAATAAGACAAATTCTTATTCAATTCAAAATCTGTAATTCAGTGTTTAGGAGTGACGGTGCTGCTGCAGCTAAAAGGGGGCGTGGTCTCAGTGTGAGTGTATGAAGCAAACTTTTGAACACCCGTGTGGTTATGTACCTCAGTGGAGAGATAAGCCGCCCATCTCTGCCTCAGCTCTGGTGGAAGTGTTAGATCCTAAATCACTGGACACAGACGATGTCGTTCTCTCTCTGTGGGGGAGGCAGAAGCAGGCGGCGGCGAGGACGGATCGGCTGCAAACCACAGACACCAGATCGAGCTCAGGATTAACTATTGATCCCCCCACTCTAACACACATTGTTCCTTTTTCCACTTCCCTCTCGCATGTTCATATTTATCTGTCAGCAGAGAAAACAACAGAGATAAGGACAGGTTGAAAGGCATTTCCCGTCAGCTAATGTAGCCGCTTTCCATCCAATCAGCAGCGGGGCACAGGTTCTCTGATAAGGAAGGAATGAAGGCACTAATTGAAATTGACTAATTGGCTGCTCAGTTGAAGTATGTCAGGAGCAGAGCTAACCTGTGGTATCCACACAAATATAAACATTTTATTTTCTTATCTCTCCCGAATCATTGAATTCCTGTTTTTAAATGAGTAAGATCAAATTTTATTAATGCCAAATATTTTGTGTAAAAATAGTGAAAATGAGCTCGAGTTGGACATTTGAGTGTAACTTGCTGAGCTTTAAATGTTCTCTGGTCACTTCTCACTGAACTTGGACTTTGCTCATTTAAAGGTGCTGTGTGTACGATTTCAGTCATTTTTCTCACTTCTGAGAATATTACAAAACAATTACATGTTGACACTTTCATGAATTTATAATGACCTAAGTTCATCTTTTTTTTCCCATCAACCTTAAATGAGGAGTGGGTCCTCTCTACGGGGCCACCATGTTTTTACTGTAGTAAAAGTGGACGTGCGTTGAGTTTTAATGACAACAAGTCTAACAAAGGTTCTCTCGCATGATCAGAGGGGTGAGGTGATGGATACAACATGCAACTTTACCACTAGATGTCTCCAAAACGTACACACTGCACCTTTGAGTAAAGTACCAGAGACTGTAGCTCAGGGGTTTGATTCATCATGCTCTAAGTAGAAGGAAAAGCATTTCCTCATCCTGTGTGTTTTAGCCATTTACAGCACACTAAATGGCCTAATGTATTCATTTAAATAAAGCTGCACCTAGATGTACTGCAAATCTCTGTCTGGTGTATATCTTGTGTAATCTAGACCAGCGGATCTTAACTGGTCTGGGTTCAGGACCCCTTGATGACGAGCGACAAGCCAAATCGAGAAACAGTAACACAAAAAAAACAAGTTTAATGATGAACAAAACCCTCCAGCAGGTGGCGACGCTAGGGAGGGAATGGAATATAAAAAATGATAGAATAAAGGGGTTATTATATTATATTATATTCATACCAGTAAAACCATTTTTTTCAACCAGCTGAATTTCTGATAGTGTAATCAGTCTGATGAAATAGCCTCTCTGATGACACTGTGAAAAACATTGCTTGATGCTGGAGATATCCTGTATACTCCTGATTTCTTTCTGCCAGAGACCTCTGTCTCTGTGTCGGGGGTCTGCTTTGGGTTTCGTGGGTCTCCCCCCTCCTCCTCCTTCCTCAATGCGTTTTGCAGCTGGGAGTTCTCTGGGGGGTGAGCTGCTTTAATGTGTTTGTGTAAATTGGCAGTGTTACTACGGTGGTGAATGGCTTTCTTGCGCACGTCACATGTGGCAGTGTCCCGATCAGCTGCAGTGAATAAACTTCACACAGTGCTTCTTTCTGGGGCTGCTCTCAGTGCTCTCTCTGTCTCCCTGCTCTTTCGCAGGGAGGGAGAGGGGCAAAGTGTGCCTGAGTGAGCAGCAGAAAGAGAGAGAGAGAGAGAGAGAGAGAGAGGGGTGCGCTGTTTGCACAGACAGACTTGGAGAGACGCTGCACTCGCATGAACTCTGAGGAAATTCGAGAAATGTGCAGGACATATAGAAGAGAAACTGCAACAAAAGTATCAGTCTTTTCACGCAAGTATCGATCCGATTCCGATACTCACCTTGGTATCAATACTATCGATATTTAGATCGTTACGCCCACCCCTACATTTTGGAGAACCAAGGTGATCAAACGTAAATACATGTGTCCTCTTTTGTCAATATAAGAAAATACATATATTATGTTGTCTGTGTCGTATGTGGATCATGGGCTATTAGCATATGTAAACAAACTTTTAAAAGTTTTTCTCGCCGTTTTTCAAAAACTTTAGCATCTCAATAATTACAATTTGCTTGAGTATTTTTCTTAATTAAAAAAATTGCACTATCCAATCCAACTTTATTTATAAAGCACTTTAAAACAACCATAAAGGTCCAGGTGCAGCATAAAATAGATATAAACATAAATAAAACTAGCTAAAACATGAATGAAGAAAAATAAAAGCAGAAATCCAAATCAACAAATAAAAAAGTAGATGAATTAGATATAAATGAAATATATCTATTTAATTCAAGATGACCACGTGGTGTCAGGTGAGTGTGTGTGAGCGATGTTTTATTTCCTTCACATCGGTCAACATGGAATGAGAAAATCATATTAATTTTGACTTTCGATGCTTGTGGAAGATGCCTTGAGCTTTTAACTTCTTTATAGAATAATTAGAGGTTTGACCTGAGGGCAGAGAGAATGAAGGGTCTGTCTCCTGCCAGTGAAATAAGCCTCCCATCAAAATCAGAGAAGTGAGCGCAGACAGACAGAAGGGAAAGTGTGAATAAAACATGGGCACACACACACACACACACACACACACACACACACACACACACACACACACACACACACACACACACACACACACACACACTTCTCCAAGGGTTAGGGATTTATGGTGCATCTCCTCCTTTTCACTTCCCCTTGACACTTTCATTACAAAGTAAAATATCACAGAAATTGGAAATTTCCCCTCTTCCTCCAGAGGTAGTCGCCGGACGGCACGAGAGAGAATGAGGTGTGTGAGACGGGCGAGCGTTTCAATAACAAGGTCCATCTCAACGCCTGACTAATCCTGACACATGACAGAGGGGCCCCTCAGAAGAGAAGGATGACCCCTGCCTCTCTCTGGAGGTCCCTGGTGGGACCCAACTGGATTCTGAATTGGACGAGACCCCCGAGGCGATAAGGGTCCGTGTGAATTTCAATCAAAGCTCAAAGGATTAGGAACGAGCTGAGACTTTCTCCAGTGAGTGCTCTCGTGCTCACTGCAGAGACTCACTGCAACTTCCAGGAGAGACTCATGTCGGGTCTGAACACTGGCAGTGAACCGGCAGCATCATTAATCTAAGATGCTGCTGAGGGAGGGAGGAGAAGTGGAAGTGAAAGTTTTGAATGTAAAAATATCAACAAATGAAATACCAGGTTCTTTTTTGGGGTGAAATGCTCTGAAGATATTTAATAAAAACAGCTGAGTTGGCCAGTTGACAACTAGCCTGTCAGAGGGGGATGACATGACAATCATTCAATAAATCACATTTTAAATGAAAGTAAAGGCTATTTCACATGTTGTGGGTGGTACATAACACTGTAAAGCAGTTGCTGTTGTATATTGATGAATACGCCATGATTTTATTGGTCCCGCCCACTTACGATCAAACCGGGCTGTGGAACTAACATGAGTTCGACACCCAAATAATGAGAAAAACAAGTGTAACTTCTTTTATTTCAATTATCTATTATAATAAAAAAAACAGATAAATCTTTATAATATCTATGTATTAGAAAAGTATAACGTTCACACCTGAACACACCTACAAGTTATTTTCAAGATCTTGTAAATCATCAGGATTATCTGGGTTCTTGATGAAAATATTACAGCTGAATATTAATTTGAAATTAATTTAAAAAAGGTATAAATAAAACACAATTTTCAAGTGAAAATATCTACTCTTACATTCTTCATGTGTTTAAATCATATCTGTAGCGCTGTTATGTCATGTAAACTTTACTTTACTTATTTTGACGCACAACCTTCGGCAGAGAGCACATAAGCTTTTCCACTGATATGAATTAAGTTTTATAAAAAAAACAAGCTTGTCAGAAGGAACTCGGTGTAGGTGGTGATACAGGGTGATACATGGGTGATACAGGGTGATACGGGGTGATATAGGGGTTGATACTTGGAGAGACTTGAAAAGACAAAACTGAGTTTAACAGATAAGGAGCTTTGCTGCTGGGGCTCAGACGGACGATCCATTGGCCTGCTACTTCCTGCTGTATGTCACCCCCCCCCCCCCCCCCCCCCCCCCCCCCCCCCGCTACTTCCTGCTGTATGTCACCCCCCCCCCCCCCCTCTGCAGAGCACACCCATCAGTCATGCTGACTCAGCTGTGATGGCTGATTCTTGTGCACCAAGCACCAAGACACCGCAGATACAAAAAAATCCCCCTAACGTATGAGGGGTTGGTAAAAGAAACTGCACTACCCCTCCAGTCCAGTAGGTGGCGGTAGGCTGAAGGCTGCAGGCCAGTTGATCAGTTAGCATTAGCTAAACAAGGCTTTTAGCTAACTTAACATTTGGCGTACTCCTCACAACCATTTGTGCGTACGCCGAACTTCTTCAATGCAAATATAAACCCAGACCTCAAGCTCCGCCCACTTCTCATACATTCTCCTCTTCTGCTCCATTTTTCAAAACATAAATGGAGTAAAGCTGGTAGAAAGGAAATACACACATGTGCAGCCAGACTAGATTGTGAGTGAACGGAAGTGCAGAACACTGCTACCATGTTCCACCAATCAGAGTTCTACAGCACATAGCTCCTGCATTTCAACAGTGAAAATTTACATATTATTGTACCTTGAAATGTCCTCTTAGATAAGCACGGCCTCACTGCCTCTCAGCTCTGGGCAGAGCCGACAGCGGTGCTTCAGGTTTCCTCTCTGCTCAGCCACCGACCAGCTCTCATCATGTGGGAATTGAACAGGCGAGTCCAGTCCGAGCGAGCTGAGACAAAACATGGTGGCAGGTGCTCCAGCTGTTCCACCTGAGAGAGGAGGCAGCAGCAGGTGTGAAATCAAACCTCAGTGGTTTGGAGCACGAGCTCAGGCCTGTTCCACTCTCTCGAGGTGCAGCACACGGCTTCGTCGATTACCTGAGTTATTCTGACATTCAAGAACCTCCATTACTGCACAATGACCTCATTATGGAGGCAGGTTGAAGCTGTCAAGGATTGTACAGTCAGAGGACTGAAGGGGGCACTGTCTCGCGTCAAAAATCCAATCCAATCCAACTTTATATATATATAAGCCATTTAAAACAACCATAAAGGTCCAAAGTGCTGTACAGAAGAAAAGACATAAAATGCACAGTACCCATGCAGCATAAAATAGATAGAAATATAAATAGAAAAGATAAGAAGACATACAAAAATCAACAAATAAATTGTAACACAGTAATTAAGATAGAATTAGATTAAAATCACATAAAAATCAAATGAAAAATGAAACAAACAAAAGTATAACTAACGAAAGGAAAATCTGTTGTGTTTCCCTCCAATGGTCACAATGAGGAACTGCACACTGACATGTAGCCATGTCAGCCAACTGTCCTCACGATCTTGCAGTGACAGAGCCCCATGTGACGTATCTCACACAAAGCATGAAGACCATTGGTTGACTTGGGGAGGAGAGGGGAGGAGCTGATTGACGGCTCAGGGAGCAGCTTGGAGACATGCTCCCTCAGAGTGGAGTGATTGAACAGCTGATCCTTTGAGTGTTTTGACCACAGAAGGTCATTTAACACTTAATTTGGAAGGATCTCTATGAGGAATCCAGTCCTTGTATATACATGTATTTATACTCACTCTCTCTATATATGTATATATATACATATATATACATATATTGTACAGTTGTATTATAATTTAAATTTAATATTCAGCTAGTAAGACCAAAGGAGATTGCTGCCAAACAAACTGCATCTGCTGTGCAATGACAATACAGCTATATTATTATCATTAATATTATAATTATTATTATCATTATTAAAGGTGCAGTGTTTAAGATTTTGGTCATTTTTGTCACCTCTAAAAATACCGAAAAACAATTCTGATATTTAGTTAAGAATCATCTAAATGTTTTATATTTTCCATTACCCTAAAATGAGCCCATTAATGTATATTTTCACGAGGAGTGGGTCCTCTCTACAGGGGCCGCCATGTTTTACAGTAGCCCAGAGCGGACATACTGATCTCTTGAGTTTTAATGACGACTGAAGTCGACCATAGGTTCTCCTGCATGTTCAGAAGGGTGAGGGTGAGGTGATGGATACAACATGCAACTTCACCGCTAGAGGTCACTAAATCTTCCAACGGTACCTTTAATAATCACACTGCACCTTTAAAGTATCATAATATGAGTTCTTTAAAACTGTATTGCAACATAATCTTCACGATGAAAATAGTTGGTGGTGGTGCACAAAATAAAACTGGGTGAAGCTTCTCTTCTCAAAAATGGCTGCTTGACTCATCCCGCATTTATTTTGTCAGTAGTTCACATGTGTTTACCTCACACTCCCTCCATTTAACTTAAATAACCATATATAAAACTAACAGCTAAACTGATACATAGATTACCATGTGGTGGTTTCAAATTCATATCTAATGGCTTTTCCCCACTAAATTTCGGCACTGTATTTGTTTGGTGAATTTTGTCTCAGGATAATGGAAATGCTGGCGCTGCCTTCACAAAGTCATTTTGGTGCCCTGATATGGAGAACTGCCAGAGACAGATAGACAGACAGACAGAGAGAGAGAGGGAAGGAGAGAGAGAGAGAGAGTGAGAGTGAGAGAGAGAGAGAGAGAGAGAGAAAGAGAGAGTCCCATTAGATTAGGGGAGAGAGGGGGGGAGGCATGAAGTGGAGGTTCAGCCGAGGGTATAATGAGCTGCAGGTCAGCACACAGCTTCACCGAGGGGAAATCAGGGGAAAGTGGGGATGAGCTGGGGTGCTGGCTGCAAACATACACACATACACACACACACACAGCTCTATGAGGATGGACCCACGGATGGACAGACAGACAGACAGACAGGCAGATAGACAGACAGGCAGATGAGCTGATATCCACACACACACATACGCTCCTCTGCAGCTTACAGAAGTCAGCGGCTGGTCACAGAGCGGATTAACAAGCCGTCTGACTGCCAACGCTCTGTTTCTCTTTTTTAATCTCATTCTCTCCCAAAAACATTCAGGTCCGCCATCTGTTTCTGTCACCAAACACTGCACAAACTTTCTTTACTCCTTCAGCTGAATTAATTAGGGGTTTTTTTGCCATGGAGGGCAACTGCAAACCGACTGTGTACACCTGATACATTTCTGTCTAAGTCATTTTGAAGTAATATTTTTCTATTTTTGTCCTTTTGTTTTGTTTTACTTTCTCTTCATCTTTTCCTTTTTTTAGTTACTTATTCATTTTAAACCAATAAACACACAATGATTGGTGTTCTTTGATGTTATATACTATCTTGCAAGCTGTTCTGTTGTTAAAAAATAGAAAATAAAATACAAGAATAAAATAAAATGAAATACAATAAAATTAAGTAAAATAAAGTAAATAGAAGTCATCACAGATGCAGGACAACCTCCCTATTGAAGGCTGTTTCTTTTTGGTCTGGATTTCATCTGCTCCACCTCCACAGGCAATGAAGGTGTGGTCTACATGACCACCACTGATGATAAGATAGAAGCCTCCAAAACTGAAGCAAATAACATGTACGTCACTACAGTATGAGCTGCAAACACCAATGTTATGGTTTTATTTTGTTATTATAATTATTATCCGAAGAAATCATATTGTTTCTTTGTTTTGTTATTTCATTTGTTTTTCTTTCCTCTTCTATTTTCTTTCCACTTCTAAGTCGAGCTTCAATTATTGTGGTGGTCAGCATCTGATGCGCCAAAGTGCAGAACACTGCCGACATCAGCTGTTGACCAATCAAAAGAGGCTAGGCGAGGTGGCCAATCAGAGCAGCTTGGGCACCTCTATGAGGGAGGGGTAGAGGTTCTATAGGGCATTTCAGGGAGAGAGGGAAAACAGGAGTTGGGGTGATTGACATCCATCATCATCCATCCTTCATCCATCCAACCATCATCAACTGCCAGAGGGCACCGAGCCTCTCCTCCTCCATCACATCCATCAACTGTGACTGGGAGGTACCTGGAAAGAGTGGGGAGGCCTCCTACAAACTGGATGTGTCTTCATCAGATGCCCAGATCATCTCAACTGACTCCTTCCCGAGGGGTAACCTCTGGTGCAGACGGATGAAGCACAATAGGAAATGAAAAAACCTGCAGTTCATGGGGTGGCCACTGGGGGCTGACTCCAAAAGGGAGCAAACCCCCATTGAGTCCCATATTGAAATGATCAACTTCAGAGGTGAATGAAACATGTTTAAAGGTGCAGTGTGGTGTTTTTCAACGATATCAAGACATAAATCTCATTGGACTTCTTAAATATATGTTGTATTACTTGTGTAATGAACCTAACACATGAACCAGAGTGTTTCTGTAATAAGTAAATAACCTTGTTAAAGTCATGTAACTCCGGCCTGTCATTCATAATGAACCGTCGCCATGTCTTTTCCAGTCTAATCGCCATGTTTCTACAGCCGGCTAGAATGACATTGCATCACTGATGACTCTTTAGCGATTGAAAAAAGAGCAAACGCAAGCGGTTGTTGTTGTTGTTGATACTTGAGTCTGCGCTCAGCAACGGGGCACTAAGGAGGATTGTTTTTACTCGGTTCAACCAGTCACGCAACTGAGGATTATCCTGCTGACAGGACAGGTACACAAGCCGTGACCGGCTCCACACCAGGGGTGGACATGATGAGGCTAAACGGCCTCGAGACCAACAACAGTAAATAATCGCCTGCTCATGGTGGGGTTCTGTGATGAGAGAAAACATGTAAACTGACGCTGACATCGACACTTTCCTGCTGAAGAAGTAAGTTTTCTTTACAGATGATAGCAGTTTGATGTTAGCATGGAGGCTAACATGTTTGTACACAACCAACACAAGTAATCATTGACTGGATATAGAAGGATTAGCTCAGGTGATGTAACCCAGATAAAACTAAGCTCCTTTAACATGTCACCAAAACATATCACTTGTAAAAGGCACCATGCTGCTGATGTGATAGCACAGCATGTAGGAGTTATGATATTTATTTTCTAATACATTCAGTGCTGAACACGTTTTACTTACAACACATTTCCACCACAGTAGAATGTGTTATGATGTAGTATAAGAAAGTTTATTTCCTGTTTATGTACTTTATTCAAAACCAATCTGCACAGACTCAGCCTCATTTACTTTATTTCTTTTTATACTTTTCTACAACATGGTTTCCATGGAGACATGTTACCAGTAAATGCAATGCAAATGAGCTGAATAATGGTTCTCCCTATGGTCATCCTCAGATAATATGGCCTAATACAGTGACATCCTCATGTACTGTCGCTGAACATGTGTAAAACCTTCTTCAATGCAGTACAGGGGGAAATGTGATAATAATTATCAAGTTTTCAGGTTCCTGGTCACATGTCTCCCACTCCATGGACGTATCCCTACAAGTAGTACTCCTGGCATTCCAGCAGAAGGTGGGGCACCATGCTGATGTGATGTTTCATTAGTGCATCCTGAATCAACATGGCTGCCTCTCCACCAGTCAGATCGCTCAGTTCTTCAAGGCTCATCTCCTCAATATGTCTCTGAGACACATGTAAAACAGATAAGGCTTTATAGATGCACAATATTGGTTGATATGATTTAAGGATGGTAATTAGAATAATAACTACCACAAAACAACAATGAATTAAATACTTAATAATAAAACAAACAAAGTACAAAGTATGATTCTCAGAGAAGTTTTGCAACTGAGTTATAATAAACTAATTCTATACACCGACGACAACAAACAGGCTTACATGTTGTACTCAAGACTTTATTGTCACTCTGGTTTTCCAAGTTTGTTAAAACCGTGTGGTGATGAATTAAAATAATCATTTGAACAGAGGGGGAGGAAGACAAAAAGAACAATAATGTATGTAGTTCACTCTATGAATAAAGTAGCAGTTTACACATGTGGTGATAAAAACTCAGGGGTCAAACATGCATGTGCTTCCTGCTAACATCACACAGAAACGCTGGGAATATTGTAAATTATAAAAGAGCTGAATAAACAAACCTGTGTTGCTTGCGACCAGCTGCTGTGCTCTGGGCCGTGTCTCCTTCATCTCTCCCGGTGCAGCTCCTTAGCTTCTCTGTGGTCTCAGGCCTGCATCACGGGCCTCTCTACCGGGAGCTCGTCATAGTGTTGGACCTAACGTTAGCCCGTGGCTAGCCGACAGTAGTTCAGCAATCAGACCACGATCAACATTAAAAAATGATGCTGGAACGATCACTCATAGAGTGTTGATTAGTGTTTACAGACGTTAGTAACGTAAATATACTATATCCTGTATATAAAAGAACTCGTCTCTGTTCAGTCGCTGCTTGAGGCTGTTGAAGTCGTGGGGCCACCGTAGCTCTGCTGACACTCAGAAAGGGAGGGGCTGAGCCAGAGCGCTTGTAGTTTGTTGTAATACTTATGCCTCACCACCAGATCCCACACTGCACCTTTAAAGTCTGGTACAAACTTTGGTTTTGGTCTTTATCAGTCTCATGTGTTACCATGACAACTGTACGGGGTGTGCATTTTTTGTAACACTTATCTTTAATTTTAGTTGACATTTGAAATTACACATAATTCATGGCGTGGTCTCTTGACTGACACCCGAGCTGACCTTGCACGTACCGTGGATGAGCCGACCCACAGCTCTGTGTGTACGCCACCTCTTTGCCCATTTTTAAATAAACCAGGTAGTAGGAGGAGTCAGGATTTGGCAAGATGGTGACAAGGGACACGCCACAATTTGCATCAAAACCACGGGTGATGTCATGGACGCTACGTCCATCTTTATATACAATCTATGCTCCTTTCTACACAAAGAAACAGCAGCTCGACTCTGGGTCTCTCACGAGAGAATCTTCTACACATCAAGGAGAGTCAAAGTTATCAAATGAAATAAAAAATATATGACCCCCAGAGTGATTGAAATCTCAGATTGACTAAGGCAGCTTTGCGATTGGTTCAGAGACTGCATCTCCATTCCCTGCACAAACTGTGGCTTTGAATTGCATCATCAGACCCTGGTAACATGCTGCTGTTGTATCCGGGATCATTTGACCTCATTTCAAAGCTGTGGAGGTGGAAGTGGGATGCATCTTGCATCCTAACCATAGACTTTATGTGAAGATGGACGTAACGTCCGTGACGTCACCCAGTGGTTTCCGTGGAGTGGTTTTGTGGAAAATTGTGGGCGTGTCCCCTGTCGCCATCTTGCTGAATCCTAACTCCTCCTGGTTCCCAGATTAGAGACCATGCCCTTAATTATACATCATTTCAAATACCCCACCCCCGTACAGTTGTCATGTTCACACAAGTGACTGATTGAGACAAAAACTGAAGTTTGTACCAGACTTTAAACATGTTTCATTCACCTTTGAAGTTGATCATTTGAATAATCTATGGGTGTTTGCTCCCCAGTGGCCACCCTGCAAACTACAAGTTTTTTCACTTCCTATTGTGCTTCATCCGTTTGCACCGGTTGGCCCTCAATCTTTACAAATAGTTTTGATGCAAAATGATCTTTTAAATCACCAGTTAAATATTGTTAATGCTGGATTTGCACATCATGTGATCCATTCAGCCACTGGTCGAGTGGTTACAGACTCAGCAGAGCTGCCGCCGCCCCTCTGCCTCCGCCTCCACGGCTCCATTACTTAATTACATCACTCCACTGACGACCTGAAGGTGCAAAGTTAATGCCAGAGCGTCTGTGCTGACCCGGCCACACACGGCTGTGAGCGATTGGAAAAAGAAAAAAACACACACAACCAGGAGGAATCTGCTGACCATGGAATCGATTCACAAGTTATTTTCCCCTGGTAAAGTGTTTTTGTATTGGTGGCAGCTGCCGAAAGTGAGTGGATTCACTCAACGTGCCACCGAGGACAGAACCATGCGGGTTCGAGTCCCTCGCTGAATTGCAGGCAAAGTGGAAATGACTGGAATCCAGAGAGTAATAATGAGTTCCTGTTAATTTTCAGTCAGAAAGAGAGAAAAGCTTCAGCATCGCTCGCTGAAAACTCTGTTTATCTAAAAAAAAAAACACTTGTCAAACCTGTGGCCCACGGGCAAAATCTGGCCAGCCATGTCATTTCATGCGGCTCCACGAGAGCTTAAAGGCATATGAACATGTACCCTCTGTGACCCTCTGTGAAAATTAGTGTGACAGCCCAGATCAAAAACAGCAAGGTCTGTAAATAAAGACAACTGTAAAGCTGGATCATCTTGATTCTCCCCCTAGTGGCTGCCTCCTGAAGGGCGCCTTCTCCATGTTAGCATATACAAAGTCAGTCCACACATTATATAAAGTCTCCTGTGAGAATGTTTCTGTCATTTTAGACTGAGAGAGTGCTTGTAAACTTTTAATGACATAAAAACAGGGCGAAACATGTTGATTGACAGCTGAGACGGATTCGTGTTTGGTTGAGTGAAGTAATCAGAGGGACTTTGATACCATAGGAATCAAAATGGTGTTATGTAAATAGGAGGAGTCATCAATCCTCAAGAAGACTTCCACAAGATTCAGTAGTGATGAAGAAAGAACCCATGACATTGCGGAGTAAAGGGATCATTCAGTGTTGAGGATACAAATCAAATAATCATCTGTGTATTAAGATTCTTTCAAATTAGACATGTAAATTGAAATGATATCATAAGTATAGGTAATCTGGTGCAGCTCCAAACAAAGAACACTTTGTGCTTCTTTGTTGAAGCTATAGCATAGTCCAGTGGTCCTCAACTGGGTTCTGGGTTCGGGACCCACCATCACCCCCAAAGACAAGCCTTGACTCAAGTAAAGGAAAATGGGCAATTACCTTGTGTAAACAAACTTTGCAAACTTTTGATCTTCCTCCATCTATTTGCATTATAGGGCGCCATGGCCACCTACAGGTAAGGGTGTGAATAGAGGGCACTCCGATGCTTAAAAAAAAAACACGACCCACTGGAAACGGGTCTGTGACCCACTTTTGGGTCGTGACCCAACACTTGATTTTCACTGCCATAGTTTACATTGGGACGCACCAGAACCTATGCATACTTGCACACATACCCTGATGTGCACCTCCCCAACAATGTATCTGCGCTTCAAGGTGACACAGATCACAAGACAGGTGATTTGTCTACTCTGTGTCATCATATTTTGGAGCGTCTCTCCTAGTCATCCGTCCTTCTTGTCCAATTTCATAAAAGAAGTGAATTCCTTTCAGCATAACTCCAACTCCATTTTTGGCCTTTGAAGTGCAGAGGGATATGACCCATACAAGCACACACCAATACACAACTATGAATGATCGCACCTATGAGGTTTGATGCACATTATGTGTTTATGTTGCATACAAAGGACTTCATGGCCTTGGGCGCATTTGTTTCACTATTTTACTGTCTTCGATCAAAACAGTGACAGATTTTTCCATAAAGTGACTCAAGGTTTGAGGACGGAATGAAAAAGGAAAGGAAAGATGAAACGGACTCATGAGAGAATAAACCTGTAAACACTGATTTCTCTCTGTCATGTTCTCGCTTCCTGTTCAGCATTCACACGTTAGCCCGCAGTGTGAGACAGGGCTTAGTTAAACATGTAATTAGCTTAATATGGTGCCTGGATTATTTTGGCAACATGCAGGATGTTCTGGGACTGTTGAGGCCCGAGCCTGGATCTCTTTCAAACATTTACTCCTCTGAAAATAACATTCTGCCGTGTATCTGAGAAAAAGCTCACGCTGGTAATTCTTATTTATCAAACCTGAGAGTCGAACCTCCAAGGAGGTTCTCATTTTGCTGCCGTATTGACTCTGAGTCTGTTTATCTCCTTTCAACAGATGAAAACAGTCTTACATAATAAATACATTTTCAACACAACACAATAACAACTTTGGGAAAATTGAGAATTGATATACAATACATATTTGTTGAAAATAAAAATGTTGCCTCAAACTGTCCCTGCACCTCAATATGTTCTCACCCTGATTTTTCAATAGAAATTCACTTTCATATAGTGCCACCATCAGGACATATTTGTCTAATAGATGTTCAATTTGTGATTGTTTCCACACAACACATCTGTTCCTCACGTTTTCACCTGGTCCTGAACTCAAACCGGCAGTATGGCTGCATGGGAAGCACCCAGGCCTCTGTACCAGAAGGTCATCGGTTCGACCTTCTGGCTACTTCAAACAGCCTAACGCATCATGTAACATAGCTCAGATCACCTCAAACTGGTTTGTTGAACATTCAAGTAAATGAACTACTTTCAAATAACAGATTCCAACTGAACTGAGCTCATTTAGGATGGGATGAAACATCAGATCTGCACCCTTGTCGTGGGAAAAAGGTTTTTAGCAACTTTTATCTAGAAAAAACCTTAAGAGGTGGCAGAGTGTCCCCCCCGCCCACCCCTCGAAAAAAGAAATCTGGATCTGGTGAACGTGTGCAATCTGACCTTGAGCAGGTATTTCCAACCACAACCAACACTCTCTGGCAGCAACACACTACACTGGTGGCAAACTTTTTTAACCCTAACCCTAACCCTAACCCTAACCCTTTTTCATAAAGGTGCAGTGTGTAACATTTCGGTCATTTTTGTCACCTCTAAAAATATCACAAAATAATCACATACAGACATTGTCATGAATTTATAATCACCCAAATGTTTTCTTTTTTCACATAACCATAAAATGAGCCCATTAATGTAGATTTACATGAAGAGGGGGTCCTTCCCATGGAGGCAGCCATGTTTGTACTATAGTAAAAGTGGACGTATTAAACTGCTTTTGAGTTTTAATGACAACTGAAGTAGGTTCTTCCCATGTTCAGAAGGGTGGGGGTGAGGTGATGGATACAACGTGTAACTTCACCTCTAGAGGTCACCAAATCTTAAACACTGCACCTTTAAGGTTCAGTCCAAAGACAAACACTCAAACCTCAGCCCTGTGGGTTACAGTGAGCGACGGCTCAGACCTGGTGGCAGCAAGTGTGAACGCTCGCCTCTGATACGTCCAGATGTTGATCACTTCCTGTTGCTGGGTGATAATGAGCAGTGGAGACGTCTGTGACCTGCTGTCCTCCCCACTGTCTCTCCTCCTCGCTGTCTCCTCTTCTCACTGTCTCCTCTCCTCGCTGTCTCTTCTCTCCTCGCTGTCTCTTCTCCTTGCTGTCTCCTCTCCTCGCTATCTCTTCTCCTCGCTGTCTCCTCTCCTCGCTGTCTCTTCTCTCCTTGCTGTCTGCTGTCTCTTCTCCTTGCTGTCTCTTCTCCTCGCTGTCCCTTCTCCTCGCTGTCCCTTCTCCTCGTTGTCTCCTCTCCTCGCTGTCTCCTCTCCTCGCTGTCTCTTCTCCTTGCTGTCTTCTCTCCTCGCTGTCTCTTTTCCTCATTGTCTCCTCTCCTCGCTGTCTCCTCTCCTCGCTGTCTCTTCTCTCCTCGCTGTCCCTTCTCCTCGTTGTCTCCTCTCCTCGCTGTCTCCTCTCCTCGCTGTCTCCTCTCCTCGCTGTCTCTTCTCCTTGCTGTCTCCTCTCCTTGCTGTCTCTTCTCCTTGCTGTCTCTTCTCCCCGCTGTCTCTTCTCCTTGCTGTCTCTTCTCTCCTCGTTGTCTCTTCTCTTCTCGCTGTCTCCTCTCCTCGCTGTCTCTTCTCCTCGCTGTCTCCTCTCCTCGCTGTCTCCTCTTCTCACTGTCTCCTCTCCTCGCTGTCTCTTCTCTCCTCGCTGTCTCTTCTCCTTGCTGTCTCCTCTCCTCGCTTATCTCTTCTCCTCGCTGTCTCCTCTTCTCACTGTCTCCTCTCCTCGCTGTCTCCTCACTGTCTCCTCTCCTCGCTGTCTCTTCTCTCCTCGCTGTCTCTTCTCCTCATTGTCTCCTCTCCTCGCTGTCTCTTCTCCTTGCTGTCTCTTTTCCTTGCTGTCTCTTCTCCTGGCTGTCCCTTCTCCTCGCTGTCCCTTCTCCTCGTTGTCTCCTCTCCTCGCTGTCTCTTCTCCTCGCTGTCTCTTCTCCTCATTGTCTCCTCTCCTCGCTGTCTCCTCTCCTCGCTGTCTCTTCTCCTTGCTGTCTCTTCTCCTCGCTGTCCCTTCTCCTCGCTGTCCCTTCTCCTCGTTGTCTCCTCTCCTCGCTGTCTCCTCTCCTCGCTGTCTCCTCTCCTCGCTGTCTCTTCTCCTTGCTGTCTCCTCTCCTCGCTGTCTCCTCTCCTCGCTGTCTCTTCTCTCCTCGCTGTCTCTTCTCTCCTCGCTGTCTCCTCTCCTCGCTGTCTCTTCTCCTTGCTGTCTCCTCTCCTTGCTGTCTCTTCTCCTTGCTGTCTCTTCTCCCCGCTGTCTCTTCTCCTTGCTGTCTCTTCTCTCCTCGTTGTCTCTTCTCTTCTCGCTGTCTCTTCTCGTCGTTGTCTCCTCTCCTCGCTGTCTCCTCTCCTCGCTGTCTCCTCTCCTCGCTGTCTCTTCTCCTTGCTGTCTCTTCTCTCCTCGCTGTTTCCTCTCCTCGGTGTCTCCTCTCCTCGCTGTCTCCTCTTCTCTTCTGCGAAACAGAAGACGACATTTCTTAAAAAGAGCCTTGTAGCTAACAACGCTGCTGGCAACAGTGATTCTTTACTGGTGGGTCGTGACCATTACCTTACACCATTTTTCGGCCTGCAAGCTACTTTTTAATGATCAAGTCATGATGCCTCTCTTTGTGTGTGTGTGACGCGCACGCCCTCGCTCTGTGTGTGGGATGCACTCTCTCTCACTCGCTCTCTCACCCGTGTAGACACGTGACGGGCGCCGGTTGACACCGTTCATTTGTCGCCGGGCTGGGGGAGTGCCATTCGCAATCGGCCGGCTGATCGCGATCGACCTTATGGGACCCCCTGCAATACACTATATCATAAACAAAACAAAACAGTAAATATAATCTACAACCCAAACTATGACACCAAAATGTATCAATATGCATGGCTCCTACAGCAATTATTCATGAATTTCTATTTACAAATGGACTTAACAATGTCATTGTTCTTTGACCTTTGACCTCCAGTGGAAAAATGCCCCCCCCCAAAAAAAAACTGCAAAAAATAAAATGAAATAAAATAATAAGGTCAAAGTCATACTTTGAAATAAATAAATGAATGAAAACGAGCTTTAAGACTAAAGTGACTGGAGATAATCTCCATCCACATTGACAAACCTAAAATTAGAACTATTCAAATGCCCTGGTTATGTCACGTAAACTAGTTCACATTGATCCCAAACAAAACAATGAATCTATAAGGTACTTTGTTTACTATACTAAATACTATCAACAATTAACAATGAAGGAGCTGACAGTTATTTTCTTGTGACACTCAAGTGTGAGCAACAACCAATCAGAGAGAGAGCTGGACCTGAACTGGTTTAACGTTAGAAGTATAAACTGAAGTTGGAGGCTTCAATATTTGAAGTGTTCAGAGTTTGACTAAGAATAAATCGGATTTTCTGCCGCGTTTATCGACTCTGCCGAGCTTCATTGTCACTCTGAATCAGACTGGACCCGACATATATTACACCTACACACACACACACACACACACACACACACATACACACACACACACACAGACACACGGAGTATTGATCTGGGGGAGGGAGCCATATAACGGGAGGTGATGGATGGGTGCAGTGGGCGGCTCGGCCTTGTCGCTGGTGATTTTCATGTGAGGAGATGGAAGTGATTGATAAAGGGGGCAAGGCCGTTTCTGCATATCCATCAAATATGATTGGACCACAGACGCAGATGAGAGTGGCATGTTCTCCCATTACTGGTGGAAGAGTGGAGAAGCTTACATAAAGTGTCTGTCCAGGAGCTTTGACACTATTGTGATGGATTTGAGGTCAGCGTTTGAACTAGTGTCCAAAGACAAATGTGGTAAATGTGAATCAGAATGTAAAAATGTTAATATTATAATACCTCAATTGCTGTTGATATTACAAAACAATATGAAATGAAACAACCACACATTTACATTTAGGAATGTTTTGAATTTGCATAAAAGTTACTTATTTAACATATTTCACTTAGTTAATTGTTAATGTGTATTTGTTCATTTATTTTGCCATTTACGTAAGGGTAAATTCAGACTTGATGGGAGTGTGTGTGTATGTGTGTGTGAGGGAGGGGAGAAAGAGAGTGAGTGTGTGTGTGAGAGATGGGAGGAGGAGGGAGGGAGAGAGAGTGAATGTGTATGTGTGTGTGTGTGTGAGAGAGAGACAGAGAGGTGGAGGAGGAGGAGCAGTGAGGACCTGAGAGGACAGTCTCTCCCCCTCCCTCTCTCTCTCTCTCTCTCTCTCTCTCTCTCTGTCTCTCCCTCTCCCTCAGTGGAGGTTTTCTCTCAGAGTAGATGACGGACGGATGAGGACACGTGTCCCTCCCGGTGTCTCCCGTCTCCTCCGTCCTCTCTTGGGTCATCAAATCACAGGCACCGTGGACCCGTGTCCCGCACCATGTCCCGTGATGTCCTCCGCCTGCGCGGATGAACTTCGCCGCCGCGTGCGGTGACGCCGCCACCATGAAGACGACGCGCAAGTGCCGCGCGCTGCTGTCGGTGGCCCTCAACCTGGTGGCGCTGTTCTTCTCCACCACCGCCTTCATCACCACGTACTGGTGCGAGGGCACGCAGCGGGTCCCCAAGCCCAACTGCACCAAGCAGCGGCGGCACAACTGCATCGACTACGGCGTCAACGAGACGGACCAGAGCAAGGTGCACTACAGCTGGGAGACCGGGGACGACCGTTTCCTCTTCCGCCGCTTCCACACCGGCATCTGGTACTCGTGCGAGGAGAACATCCACGAGGCAGGTGGGCACCTCCGAGGCTCCCACGCAGCACACGTCAATTATTGCATTCTATAGAATAAGAGCAAAAGTCTGGAACCTGAGTGCATGAAACGTAGTTTAAAGGTCCAGTGTGTAAGATTTGGGTCATTTTTGTCGCTACTTTAAGAATGACTAAACAATGACATACTGACATCTTCATGAATTTATAATCACTTAAATGTTTTATTTTTTATTTTTCGAAATATTTGTATTACCCTAAAACGAGCCCATTGATGTATATGTATAAGAGGAGTGGATCCTGTCTTTAGCAGCCGCCACGCTTTTACAGTAGTGAAAGTGGACGGACTAAACATCCTCTAAGTTTTAATAACAACAGAAGTCGGCCATAGGTTCTCCTCATGTTCAGAAGGTCGAGGGTGAGGTGATGGATACAACATGCAACTTCACCTCTAGATGTCACCAAATCATACACACTGCACCTTTTTTAGTGAATGTGCAGAATAGATACTGTATAATCTGATGACCCAGTAAAGCCCAATGAGACAAACTCTGATTTGTAAATGCGGGCTACATAGATATAATTTGATTGATTGATTGATTATATTCATATTCATAATTCCTCAGTGCAGCATGATGTCCATTTAGTAAATTATAGTCCAATTTAGAGTCAAAGAGATGATAAAGCACATAACAGCACTGAACTCCCCCGTAACATCAAAACATGACATTGAACTAATATCTGGACTTAAGACTGGATCAGATGCTGGGACCTTTGGGTTATGTTGGTTATCTCTCCTTCAACATGCATAGAATTTAATGTGTTTAAAGGTGCAGTGTGTAAGATTTGCTGACCTCTAGAGGTGAAGTTGCATGTTGTATCCATCACCTCACCCTCACCCTTCTGCAGGAGAAGCTATGGTATTCAGTTGTCAGTGAAATTCAAAAGATGTTTGGTATGTCCACTTTTACTCCAGTAAACACATGGTGACCCTCCACTCATGTAAATTTACATTAATGGGCTCATTTAAGGGGAATGGAAAAAAATACTTTTAGGTGATTTTAAATCCGTGGAAATGTCAGTATGTCATTGTTTTGTAATATTTTCAGAGGTGGCAAAAATGACCAGAATCTTACACAATGCACCTTTAATGAGAATACAGCTTCCACACACTTTGTTACTGGCTTCACTTTCTGGACTAGGAGTCATAGATCCATAGAAAACAAAATGTATAAGTATATTATTTCATCCATGTTGAAATAATATAATTAGAATGTATTGAAATTGCGAACATGAAGGAATTGAACAAGCATTTGGATTCAAGTATTTTTCACTGTGGGTAATGCATTATAGGTTTTTGCCGCCAGAGGGCATCAGAAATTAATCAATTATTATTGCTCTCCTGAATGGTCAGAAGAAGAAGTTAATAATGCAGCATATTCGACGCTTTAAAGTCGCCTTCCACTGAGACTTATGTAAGAAATCCATGTCCATAAAAACAGATGTCTGACATAACACTGAACCAAACACTGGTTGACAGGAAGTTGAATGACCTGTTGCAGCCTCCACCTCCTCTGCACATTAAATCAGCCACTTTATTGCTCCACATATTTCTCCTGTTACATTTTGAATACACATGAACTATTCCTGCTGAATCAGAGGAAGCTTTTCAGGCTGCCTGGAAAAAAAAAAAGATCTGCAAATATTCAACACAAATTATTCATGAAATGGCTTTTAAAGGGAGGTCAGTTAGAAATGGGGAGGGGCCTGTATTTTGGGAGATTTGTATTTTGTAAAATAATTTCCGCTTCCTTTTGCAGAATCTGATTTAAAATTAATCACACAGAGCATAAAGACCATTGGCTGATGAGCTGACACAGAGGGGAAAAGGGAGAAGATGATTGGCAGTTCAGGGAGCAGCTTTGTGTCACGCCCCCTTCAAGGCAGAGCATTTTTCTGAGAGGGTCAAAACAGGCTGGAGAGAGCAGCTGTAACAGCTGATCCACATGAGGTATTATATAAATGGATGAAAGTACCATAATATGACTCATTAAAATAAATGAATAAATAAATAAAAATAGATAAATAAAATTAAATAAAGTTTAAAAAAATGTTAAAAGAATGAATGATAATAATGTAAAATAAAGAATCATAATAATGTAAAAGAGAAAATTAAATAAATGATATTTAATAACATTTTTTTTAAAGTTAAAAA
Organism: Chascanopsetta lugubris; assembly: GCA_016785325.1. Taxonomy (NCBI): domain Eukaryota; kingdom Metazoa; phylum Chordata; class Actinopteri; order Pleuronectiformes; family Bothidae; genus Chascanopsetta; species Chascanopsetta lugubris. Next base: position 21,555 of record JAFBJT010106039.1, on the reverse strand, counting down.
AACAAACAAAACAAAAAAAGCAGTAACCTAAGTTCTTACCAGAGGACATGACCCAGCCTCATCACAGTATTATTAAAGCCTGGCCTGGCTGATCAGTGTCGTACAACTTTACAGCTTCTATTCATCAGCCTCACTGTGCTGTCCCGCAATGTTCCTGTCCTCGTGCTCTGCCGCCAGCGCGCTGTGAAAGTGCTTTTACATTTCAAATATGATAAAACAACTTTGAATTTTCTGTGTCCAGGTGCCAACTCTGCACCCTTCAACCTCTTTTTTAGGATTTTATATCAGCAATGTTGATTTTTTTTAGTTATCCAGACACATAGACTCCTACAAGGTTATAAAAGACAATTAAAATTGAAGTAAAAAACCCCACTAATGATCCCTGAAGTGAGGCTTATACTGGGTTACATCACTACAATCTGACGTGACTGGCGAAGAGGCTCGTAAGCAGCTCAGCTCGATACTGTTTGAACAGCAGTAATGAGAAGAGCTGCTGCTCTAGGCAGAGGCTTTACACTGGCACCCAGACTTAACGTACGTACAACGAACAGAGCTTTTTTTTGACAAACTCTTCACCACATTCTTTTTCATTTACTTCTGAGGAATGACACCGTTTGCTTTATTTCATGCAGTTTAGCAAAGACAAGCTGAAACTGGATTATAGTACTTCTCAGGTCTGGCTGCAGAATGTGGGAATAAATAATGTCTCCCTCCAAGACTGTACATAGAAATAGACCACCCTCATTTTAAACTGTTGCATAGGCACCTAAAGGGGGCCTAAAGGTGCAGTGTGTTGATTCTGGCCATTTTTGTCACTTCCAAAAATCTTACAAAATAAATACATACTGACATTTTCATGAAATTTATAATCACCTAGATGTTTTATCCTCCCCCCCATTACCCTAAAATGTGCCATTGAATGTATATTTTACATGTGGAGCGAGTCCTCTCTACGGGGGCTGCCATGTTTTTGCAGTAGTAAAAGTGAACATACTAAACATCTATTGAGTTTGATTGATTGATGACAACTGAAGTCGACCATAGGTTCTCCCAGGACGGATGAGGGTGAGGTGATGGATACCACATGCAACTTCACCACTAGATGTCTCCAAATATTACACACTGCACCTGCAGTACTAAGGTTGCTGTAAAAGTATTACTGCTATGATGCTCTGTGTAATTCTTGATGGTGGATGTAGCGGCATTGTTAATATGGTAATGGACATGTAAAGGGCTTCATATGAAGTAGATGTCATGTCATCTTGAACCGTTAATCCAGTTATCTGGCTCACAGGGTATTTCTACCAGTACGCATAGGGCCTTTCGGGGTTTCAGTCTCAGGGCCCGAGTTGGATTTGAACCAGTGACGTTTGCTTCCAAAGGCGACTGCTAACCACTGAGCCACTGCCGCCAAGTCGATGAAGTGTAATTTACTATCACCATTTGTGCACACCACTTTAAAAAATAAGGCCAATACTGTAAAAAATAGTTTCAAAAGAAGTGAATCCAAAAATTACTCATCTGACTTGATTTATAATGTTAGTTAACATTTACAGAATCAAATCAAATCAAACTTTATTTATATAGCCTGCATTTACATAAGGAGTGAATGGTCATATTTTATAGAGTCAAGTCTTCTTCAGTGCAGCATGATGTTCATTTAGTAAATTATAGTCCAATTTAGAGTCAAAGAGATGATAAAGCACATAACAGCACTGAACTCCCCCATAACATCAAAACATGACATTGAACTAATATCTGGACTTAAGACTGGATCAGATGCTGGGACCTTTGGGTTATATTGGTTATCTCTCCTTCAACATGCATAGAATTTAATGTGTTTAAAGGTGCCGTGTGTAAGATTTGGTGACCTCTAGAGGTGAAGTTGCATATTGTATATCACCTCACCCTCATCCCTCTGAGGATGTAGAAGGACCTCTGGTAGATTTCTTTTGTCATTGAAACTCACAAGATGTTTTGCACGTCCAATTTTACTACTGTAAAAACATGGTGGCCCCCACAGAGAGGAACCGCTCCTCATGTAAATATATATCAGTTGGCTCATATAAGGGTAATTAAAAATTTAGGTGATTGGAAATTCATTTAAAAAAGTCAGTTTGTAGTTGATTTGTAAAATTTTTTAGAAGTGACAAAAATGACAGACATCTTGCACACTGCACCTTTAATGACCGCTTCCTTTTCACCATGGTCAATTAGCATATGTAAACAAATTTGGCAGGGTTTTCTTCTGTGTGTGAAATGGTGGGTGTCTATTAGCATGACAGCGCCACCTACTGTCAAAGAGTGTGAGTATAGACACCACTCCGATACTCAGACCACTCCGGTACGCGACCCACTTTTGGGTCCCGACCCAACAGTTGAGAGACACTGCACTCAGATAAAGATAGATAGAAAGATCTCCAGTCCCATCCCAATAATGGACATGTGGTGGGATTGATTAAAGGTGCAGTGTGTAAGATTTGGTGACCTCTAGTGGTGAAGTAGCATGTTGTGTCCATCGCCTCACCCTTAACCTTTTACTTTGACCTCAGTTGTCATTAAAACTCAAAAGAGTGTTTAGTATGTCCACTCTAGGCTATTGTAAAAACATGGCGGCCCCCATAGAGAGGACCCACTCCTCATGTATATATCAATCAATCAATCAATCAAAGTTTTATTTATATAGCCCGCATTTACAAATCACAGGGCTTCACAGGGTGGGTAACATCCTCTGTCCTTAGACCCTCAGCAAGAGTAAGGAAAAACTACCAGGGAAAAAAACCTTTTAACAGGGAAAAACATAAAAGGTAGAAACCTTAGGGAGAGTCACAAGTGAGGGATCCACTCCCAGGACGGACAGACATGCAATAGATGTTACGTAGAGTGTTCAGTAACAATTGTTCAATTTCCGGGTTTGTCACAGCTCGTTCGCAGGTTCAGGACCCATCGCCAGATCGTTCGTGGCTTGAGACTTGGGATGCCGGTGTCCTCGTCACCGTCTCGGTTTCGTCTCGTTCCCCAATGGCAAACAAAGCTGAAAAACAGTCAAAAATTGTTTGAGATAATGCTTGTGGTTTCCTGAGTTAAATGTAGTTAAATGTAGAGGAATGTAGTGGAATGTAGTGGGGGGAACATAGGGTTTGTGGCAGGGGTGAGAATTCGAGGATATATGCCCATTCATATATACATATACATATATACATTAATGAACTCACTTAAAGGTGCAGTGTGGTATTTTTAGTGCCATCTGGTGGTGAAGCTTAAGTATTAAGTAAGTAACATCCTAACGTAATGACTGCCCCATGGCTTCAACAGCCTCAAGCAGCCACTCAGACGAGACAATTCTTTTACATTAGTATATTTACAATATTACTAAAGTCTATAAACATCAATCGACACCCCAGTTATCGTTGCAGCGTCGCAGCATCTGTGTTTATTTTTTTATGTTGATTGTGGGCTGATTGCTGAGCTAATGTCAGTTAGCCACCGGGCTAACATTCGCTACTATGCTACACCGGTGATGTAGGCCTGATTCCCGGGAAGCTACAGAGCTGCGCCGGAATAGATGACGGAGATATGGCCCATATCACAGCAGCTCGATGCAAGAAACACAGGTTTGTTTATTCAGCTCTTTTATCATTTACTGTATTCCAAGTGTTTCAGTGTGATGTTAGCAGGAAGCACATGAATGTTTGTTCCCTGAGTTTTTATCATAATATGTGTAAACTATTTTACTCATAGAGTGAATTACATACATTATTATTCTTTTTGTCTTCTTCCAACCCCCATTCAAATGATTTTTTTAAATTCATCAGCATGTTTTTAACACACTTGTAAAACCAGAGTGACAATAAAGTCTTGAGTACAATATGTAAACCTGTTTGTCAGTGAGTAGAATTAGTTCATTATAAGCAGTATCCTCAGTTTCAATTTAGTATTGATTTTGTTGTACTTTTATATATATTTGCGTGTGTGTGTATATATGTATATATACTGTAATATACTGAAATATATATATGTTATAAATATATAGACCCACATATATATCTACAGTGTCTAAGATATATTTTATCTATTGTTTTTGTTGTACCTATACATATATATACCTATATATATATATATATATATATAAAATTCAATATTATGCATCTACTAAAGCCTTATCTGTTTTACATGTGTCTTCAGAGATGTATTGAGGAGATGAGCCTTGAAGATCTGAGGGAGCTGACTGGTCGACTTGTGGAGAGGCAGCCATGTTGATTCAGGATGCACTAATGAGGCATCACGCCGGCATGGTGCCCCACCTTCTGCTGGAATGCCAGGAGTCCCACTTGTGGCAGTTGTAGGGGCACGTCCATGGAGCAGGCATCTCCAAACTTCATTATTATCACACTTCCCCCTGTACTGCACTGAAGAAGGTTTTTCGCATGTTCAGCGACAGTACATGAGGATGTCACTGTATTAGAACATATTAGAGAGTCTGGGGATGACAACAAGGAGAAGCATTATTCAGCTTATTTACTCATTTGTATCTTATTTACCGGTAACATATCTCCATGGAAACCATCATGTCATCCCCAGCTTCTGTGTCTGGAAGATTAGGAAACTTACATAAAAAAACATTGAATATCTGTTGTTCATTTCATGCACATAAATTATTGTTTGTCATTTTTACTTATTCAACTGTTGTTCTACTAACCATAAATAAAGAAAAAAAGGTGAGTTGGTATTATTTTGAAATCACTTCACAGATTTATTTATGAAATGACAGAAAAACACAGTAACAGAACAATGATGCATGTGAAGTCCCATCTCATCTCCAGCTCCATGGAACTGAGGTCCTGCTGAAAACACTCGCATAGCTCATCAGTAATAATAATGATAATAATTTAGTATAAGGTATAAAATGTTACCTTTGCTGAAGACTGTGGGCTTTTGGGACCTCTGACCTTCTGAACACATCACTGTAAACATGAAAAAAGATTTTCATTAATAACATCACTCCAATATGTGGATAACGCCAATATGACTAACAAAAACAGAAGACAACAATGTGAAGAAAGAGTGTAGAAGAATGTGTGTGCAGGGTGATGCAAAGAAACAAAGTAAAAGAGGCTCAGTCTTTACAGATTGGTTTTGAATAAAATATAAAGAGATGAAATAACCAATGTTTTCTTAAACCGCATCATAACTCATTCTACTGTGGCAGGAAATGTGTTATAAACAAACGTGACAGCACAGGATGCATTAGAAAGTAAATGACACATGCTATGCTAGCATACCGGCAGTCTTATGCATTTGTTGACAAGCTATGTTCGCATTACTTTTAGCTAGTTAGCTAGTTAGCTAGTTTCATTTTCAGTGTTGTCATTTCTAAATGGCACCGTACCTCTTCAGCAGGACAGTGGCAAATTCAGCAGCAGCAAAGTTATACATGGGGAAGATTTTCCACTGTGGACCCGTGATTTGTTCCGTTGCCGGTTGCTAAGTGCTAAGCCGTCTGGCCTCAACACGTTCCTGTGTAGAGGTGGCACGGGATCATCTACCTGTCCGGCAGATACCAAGTAAGGGTGGTCCTCCATCGGTTGTCCCTGTGTAGCAGCATATAGGTGGTCCTGATTTGTGATTTATTCCTGAGGGAGTCCTTGAACGAATTACAACAGGCTCCCATGTTGATGTCCTCTTGTATGTGCAACAACCACTACTGCGCATGCGCGGAAACTCAGAAAGTCGGTCGCTAAAGTCTTATGTCCCTGCACGTCTCTTGTACTGTCATGGCATCTATACCGGAAAATACATAACAACACTTTTGTGGTGGTCATCCATGACACATGTATTTTTAAATGTTTGTTTTACTTATTTAAGAATCACTTTGGTTTGTGTTTTGGGTTCATTACACATGTGATAAAACATAGTTTTGAACAATCCAATAAGATTTTTATTTCGACATCAGTGAAAAAAATCCCACACTGACCCTTTAAGGGTAATGGAGAAAAAAATAAATTATTTAAGTGATTTTAAATTCATGAAAATATCAGAATGTAATTTTTTGTAATAGTTTTAGAAGTGACAAAAATGGCTGAAATCGTATACACTGCTCCTTTAAAGTAACGATGGAATGATGTCAGGCTGCCATTGTTTCAGGTGTGACAGAGTCAGCTGAGTCATGCCGGCAGACCCAGAAGTAACGGTGCAATAGCTGATGTCTCACCAAACCATTCATATTCATTACAGCTGTAATTAGCTCCAAATGACATCAGATCACTGATTACACAGAGTGCAGAGCTGCTGCTGCTGCAGGGAACAGGATAATGAATGAGTGCTGGGAGGGTGAGAGTCGGGAGCACGGAGCTAAAACACCAGAAGAGACATTTTGAAACCACCTGAAGCTCATTTGAAATCTTCTGTTACACACCGACAGACTGGAGGAGTCTCCAGTGTGCGATGGGAGGGGGAGATGTAAGAATACTGATGGTGCTGTTAGTTAGTCCTGCTGCCTCACTCTTTAATTACATTTTAGATTCATGTCCTAATCAGATGCTGAGCTGCTGCTGCACCACTGTATGTCACAAACACATGAATCTCCATGCTCCCCTCGCTCTCCTGCGTGAACCTCTTTAAGTTTTAACTGTTAGAAATATTAATTACAACTATCTCATATGTGCTTTACTGTCAACAAACAATTACCAGGCAACCTCTGGCAGACAGGAAGGACAATAAAGGTGCAGTGTGTAAGACTTGGTGACATCTAGAGGTGAAGTTGCATGTTGTATCCATCGCCTCACCCTTCTGAACATGAGGAGAACCTGTGGTTGACTTCAGTTAATATTAAAACTCAATAGATGTTTCGTATGTCCACTTTTATTACTGTAAAAACATGGCGGCCCTCATAGAGAGGATCTGCTCCTCATGTAAATATATATTAATGGGCTCATTTAAGGGTGATGGGGAAAAAAATAAAACATTTAGGTGATTATAAATTAATGAATATGTCAGTATGTAATTGTTTTGTAATATTTTTTGAAGTTACAAAATTACCGTAATCTTACACACTGTACCTTTAATAATAACAAACAAAGAAACTCCTCCCATCACATCCCCCACAGTTTATGCTCGACTAAAAGTGTGTGTCCAAGTCTATTGCGGAAAATTAGTGCAAATTAAAAACGGGGTTAGATTCAAAGATGTTATGTTTTTATTTAATTAGTGATCATCACTCACATCACATCACTCTTATCGGTAGAAAAAATATTACAACACAATTCTAAACCAACATTTTCATAATCACCGAAATGTACTTTTGGTCCCATTACCTGTAAATGAGCCCATTAATGTATATTTACATGAGGAGGGGTCCTCTCTATGTGGGCAACCATGTTTTCACAGTAGTAAAAGTGCACATACTAAACATCTCTTGAGTTTCAATGACAACTGAAGTCTCCCATAGGTTCTCCTGCATGTTCAGAAGGGTGAGGGTGAGGTGATGGATACAACATGCAACTTCATCTCAAGATGTCACCAAATCTCATACACTGCACCTTTAATAAGTACTTTTTCTCAGTATAGATTACATTCCTGAAACCTCTAGGTAATGTGTATGCAGTGAGGGCCTTGCTCTCTGAGGATTACAAGGCTGTTCAGTTCTATATGAAGTTCACCATTCCATCATCAGAAGAGCAGACTGTATCTGGTTGTGTGTGTAATTCAGTGTACATGATGGCACGAGGGCGTTGATGCTCAGACTGGTTATAGATGGACCTGCCTGTAGCCCGCGACACCACAGAGTCAGGCTGAGTTATGGACCCGTGCTGTGGTCTCTGATCTGTGACCTCACGGTGCTCTGATCAACTCCCTTTTGTCAAAAAAAGTAATTTAATAAATGCAAGAAGACAAAGCACAGTGCAAAACGAGTCTCAGTGTGAACGTGACATTTTCAAAACAAACTTAATTCCATATTTCTTTCTCTATGAGAGAAATGATAAGTAATTAACTGCTAATGATACTGATCTTTAAACCTTTGAAAAGAGTTTTTCCATTTTGGTCATTTTTGTCACTTCTAAAAATGTTACATAACAATTACATACTGACAATTTCATGAATTCATAATCACCTAAATGTTAGACCCCCCCCCCATTACCTTAAAATGAGCTCATTAATGTATATTTACATGAAGAGCAGGTCCTCTCTATGCGGAGTACAAGTGGACGGACTAAGCATTCTTTGAGTTTTAATGAGGTCCACCATAGCTTCTCCTGCATGTTCAGAAGGGTGAAGGTGAGGTGATGGATACAACATGCAACTTCATCTCTAGAGAGGTCACTGAATGTGACACACAGCACCTTTAATAATATGTGTACTTCTGTGGAACCTAAAGAAAAGAAAATAACATGAGGGTCACATTACGTCTTTACAGGCCTGACACACAATTAGCATCTTTCTTTTTAAAAATCAGCTTTACACTAACTCTTTATCCTCTCCCTCTCACCTTGTACATTCATTCTCATCCTCTCATCCTTTCTCCTCCTCCCCACTAATCATCCCGCCCTCTCTCCATCTCTCCATCCACCTTCTGCTTAATTCCCGGTGCATTTCACATTGGATTCTCCGCCTCTCCTCACTTCCTGTGTCTCCCCCCTCCCCCTCCCCCTCCCCCCTCCCTCCTTCACCCGCCTTTCCTCTCACAGGTGAGAAGTGTCGGAGCTTCATTGATCTGGCCCCTGCGTCGGAGAGAGGTGAGTGATGATGGTCATTAGGTATCGCTGCTGCTCCCCACCTGTTCATCAGGCTCAGGGAAGGGGAAGGTTTCCTTTATGGAATCTTTTTGTTTACAGCAATTTTTTTTTACATGAATCAAGGATTGCAAAGTTGCCTAAGATTTCGTTTTTAAAGGTCCATTGTCTAGATTTTCATGAAACCTAGTTCAGCTTCTACTGGGATGGACAGTGTGTGAATGGTTTCTGTATCATATGGTTTTTCTTATACCCCTCTTCCACCAAACTGGTTACAGT
>JAFBJT010106038.1:6658-40740 GCA_016785325.1 Chascanopsetta lugubris | reverse complement strand
GTGGATCCCATGAGTTCAGTCTCTCCAGAGGACACACCCTTTCGTCTGTGTTTATGTTTCGGTTTTGCCAGCAGCTCGGTAGTTGACGGGGATCCATCATGTTCCTCCCGCTCCTGCTGCTCAGCTGACGGTCATGTATGTTTCTCTGCTGTGTGAACACGACAGGGAGCATGTGCTTCATGTCCGGCAGAGGTACGTAGGCTGCGTGATCGATGTGTGAAGTCGGGGGAACTGTTGTACAATTGTCTTCCGATTGCATCACCTTGAATTTGCGGGTTGCAGAATATTGCGCACTGATCTGATATTGATGTTTCAAAAAGATTCTCAACAGGTGTTTTAAACAGGTGTAAGTGACGGACCCCGTATAAAAGTATGGTTTCTGTACTTGTTCCCTACTTGTACTGTTTCTAACCACATGTCAGAATAGATGATTAAAGTTTGAGTGGCAGTAACGTGACACCCCATTGGCCGACACATGACTGATGCAGAGGTGACCACTGGAGGTCCTCACTAACCAGATTGTAAATATTTCATGAGGCGACTGAAGCAACAACAGCAAGAAGGATGAAAAAAAAAAAAAATAAATAAACCTGACACCCGACCTCTAAGTGAATGTTTCCTTTTCGGATCATCGTGTTTGCACAGCACCTTGACAATTTCAAATATTCCTCGTAGTTTTTGTATAAACAGACCCGACTACGGCGGTTAGATATTAATAGAAGGCCTGTGAGTCTGAGTGGATAGCGTTGACAAATTGCAGCACGCTGCTGTAATCTGAGGTATTGCATGCAAGCCCCGTCAAGTCCATGTTTACCACTAGCATATTTCCTTCGGAGGGAATTACACGCTCAGCAGTCAGAGGAGTAATGAAGAAACCTGCAGGTTACTGACACAATCTGATAACGGATACCTGCTGTTCCAGTCCTAAGCGCTAACACAGAAATCCTTCCCAAGTTCGAGGCAGTTTGGCAGGACGACACAAGAGATTAATTTTGGTATGCTTTATAATAACCGTTTGCAGTGAAGGGGGTGGGGCCACGTCCCCCCCAGGAAAGCGGGTAATTGGCACACGTAGCACCAAAAACGGGGGTTCCCATTTTAGCTCTTCTAAAACTCCTCCAGTGTCACGAAGGGTGAACTTGGAAGCGAGCGCCAGTATTGGGTTGGCTCCCAATGTTTATATAACCGTTGACCTAGCCTTTGGTGAGTTGAGGTGGCAGTCTTAGTGTCACATGTACCAGTCGTGAGCCAATGTATTGTTTTGCCCTCTAGAGGGCACTTTGACCAGACTTAGTTAATTCACACAAGTGGATTTCTCTGGATTGGCTGCCGCTGAGTTACTATAAGCTGTGGAGGAGGACGTGAGGGTGATGCTGGGGTGTGAATTTATTTCCTCTAATACTTCTTTATACTGCCCCCTGTGGGATTAACACCGGGAATTATTGGGATTTATTAAATCCCAGAGTGAATAATCCTTCTCACTGAAATTGAAAATGTGTCGCAGGTAGATAATTGTTGTAAAGGGAGGATCATTTCCATCAGAACAAGGTTCTGCTCATCTAGGCCGACTGCCACTAAGTGATTATTTCACGGAGTGTTGAGCAAATAGCCTTAGAGTTCATTGGAGCCACTTAAACTGGCTATAATTACCAGTGAGGTATGGCCTAATTGGAAGTGACACACACCATCAGGTGGCTCAGAGATGCACGTTAGTGGTGGCTCAGAGGACGAGAAACGCCAACGTCCGGCTAAACATGCTAACCTCGCTGACGACCACTCTCTCTCTTTCTTTCAATTCTGCCCGTGAACAGCCCCGGTGCTAATCTGTGCTCAACCTAAACAAAACCTCTCTCTCGCCGCGGCACCCGACTGCTAAGGTCGACGTGAACGCTGAGCGGATTAACTCCTTTTTGTTTCGCCGTTGCCACAAGTTAGCGAAGGACCATGGGAGCTGCTCTTCCTCTATTCTCATGAGATAAGGGACGCGTCGGCCGTGTACGTAATGTGTGTCCACGTAAAGGCAGTGAAGGTTAAGGATGTAAAGCTGGAAGATTTGCTCCACACCGACAAGCTTGAAATGTCCATCGCGTCAAACTGTTTGAAGTGCATCAGGATGGGGAGAGGTAACAGGTACGTCGGTGTGAGAATTCTTCACTAAACTGATGTCAGGAAGCAACTTAATCAGATGGAGTTTAGCATAGTTGGTTCAAGTTGACTGTGTTTTTTCCTCCTGTCCGTGCGCTTGCAATGTACTGCTTTTGGCAACAAGGGCATATTTTTAGCGAGTTAAAGGCATGGTAATTTGGCTAACCACCTTTACTTACACCACCACACGCTTCGTTAGAGATCTGTGAGAGGGATTACTCGTGTATGAGTATATTAAAGACAAAGTCTCTGTGTTGTCAACACTCGTTGGTTGGTGGTTGATTTTCTTTTGGATTCGTGGCTGAATGAAATGAATAGCATTGACATGACTTTGGTGTGAGGATGAAACGTTGGCCAAGAAGGACCTCAAATTTTGAGATCCGTCCAATTAAAGGGGCATATCCAGGATTATTTAACTGTCTGAAACATTGAGGGTTTTTCTTTATTTAAACTCTTTTTAAAAGATCTTAATTGGGGGGAAATCGTATATTCCCGGGATCTGAAATGTGAATGTGATGTGAAATTTGGTGAAGATAAATTATATGTAATTTGTCTTAACCACATTTCTTAAGTCTCTACATCAAATTCTATTTTCATAAGAAGAGCAGCTGAGGTTGACACTTGAACCTTGCCACCGGTGTGATAACCAGTGAGAGGAAATGTCTCTGTCCAAATATCCAAAGTGGTAAACCTGGGCAGGACCGTAAGAATAGAGTGAACACATGACATGGACAGGACAACACAACTTCTGTGAATACAGTGTTGTTTGTGTCACTCTCTGGGAGGAGCACACCACAACCCGACCTTTAACTAGCAATTACCCGAAGCTGTGGTCTGGGGTTCTGTTTTATTTTTTAAAATGTTTTTTTGAGGGGGGAAGTTCAGAAAACGGACTGAGAGGAAGTGATGACGTGTCTGAGGGAAATCTCTCCACAGGGAGTGGGCTAAGGTCAGGATAGCTAAACGATTTACTCACACAATCCATTGGAGGATGGACTCCAGCCATGGCCATTCATCATGTCCTGAACCAGCGACTGTTCCAATGAAAACAATACTGGCAGCGTTTAACCCTCCACCCTCCTGTCCGTCTCAGCTGTCAATCAATCATCTTATTAGATCCTTAGATAAGTAGTTAAAACCTGAAAAATCAAGTGAGCCTCAGCTGGTGCCTACGAGAGGCAGTCTGAGCACTGCGCTAGATCAAAACTCTAGTGGTGAAAATGTGGTACTGCAGGGTTGCTGTGCCAACACTGTCTGTCTCATCGTGACATTGCCATTATGCAGCACATTGACGTGTAAGGTATGACGTCAAGACTGCTCCGTCTAATCACGTAATTAATATTTCGTACTCATTTCAGAATCGCTTTATATACAAAGCTCCTTCATGAATGACTTCCATCTGTGGGCATCTGTTACCCTCCTCCCGCCAGTCGTGTAGATGTGAATCATCCATCCATGCAGGACTGGATTTGTTTTATGGTCTGATGATGTCATGATTTACTCAGGTTCCTGATGTTTCATTGGTGCTGCTTTGAGGCTGACGAACAGAGATGATCATATTCCTTAAGAAGGGCTTGGAGGTTGTAAAATGGAAGTTCTTGCCGCAGACACATCTGAGTTGACTTTGTGCATGGTTAAATGTGCACACACACACGCACACGCACGCACGCGTGCGCGCACACACACACACACACACTTCCATGCAAACACATGATTTGGCGTTCTTAGGCCTCGGCAATTGTGAAACACAGGAAATGCTATGTCTTATTTTAGCTTTTTATAGTTCTTGTCTCTGCCCTCTGAGACACAACCCCCCTCCACCCCTCACATTTGGTGTGTGTGTGTGTGTGTGTGTTCCGACACCAATTAAAACGTATATGACCCTGAAAACATTGGGAATAGCTATTCTTCAATCACATCCGTCCCCTGACTCCTCACATGGATCCCCTCTTCCTTGCAGGATGGAGTCATCATGTCTGGACCTGGCTCTGGAAGGCGAGCGGCTCTGTAAGACCGGCGACTATCGAGCCGGCGTGTCCTTCTTTGAGTCGGCCATCCAGGTCGGAACAGAAGACCTTCAAATCCTCAGCGCCATCTACAGCCAGCTGGGGAACGCCTACTTTCACCTGCAAGAATATAACAAAGCCCTGGAGTACCATCGGCATGACCTCACTCTGACAAGGTAACTTCTCAGACGTCGGCCTAATGCCGTCACCGCTTCAAAGGAATTACGTCAGATTCGGTGCACAGTGCACTCAATAGCAAAATGATTAGACTTTGTGATCAAAGGCACTGTGATCTTACAAAGCCTTTGTTTTGCATTTTAACACAACCCCCCCCCCAAAGTCCTCTGGGTAGTCTTTTCAACTTTCATTTAGACTTAAAGATGATCTGATTTGGGTTTTGGTGATTAGAGGCTGAAGGTCAAGGTCACAGCAGCGTAATGAAAGGCGCCTAAAGTCTGCCTCGAGGGACCTCTCTCAAATTGGGAGCAGTCGTCGTGAAGAAATGGATCCCATTTCAATCGTCAAAGGTCACAATCACCCCAGGAGTCTGATTCTAGAATGAGCTGTTTGACGGTCATCCCGCGATGGTCCTATTTGTTGAGCTATTATTATTGTTCGTATACAAATACTAAATGTGGCTCCAACACAAGTAATTTAAAATCAATCCCAAACAGATGTTAAAACTTTTTTTAATCATAATTTCCCGGCTCTATGATTAAACTCCTCCACTCCTCTTGACGATATTGCCGCCTGCAGCTGTAAATTACTTTTCTTGCCTCTTGTGTTTTCATACCAACACACTCCAGTAATCATCCAATATTCCAGTCTAATCATTTCCTAATCTTTTTATTTTTTATTTTTTTTGCTTCTCTTCTGTGCAATCCCAGAACGATTGGAGATGAACTTGGTGAGGCCAAAGCCAGCGGTAACCTTGGTAACACATTAAAGCTATTAGGACGATATGAAGAAGCAATTGTTTGTTGCCAAAGACATTTGGAAATCACAAAAGCCATATATGACAAGGTGGGTCAGACACAATGCTTATTGTAACAGGTTGACGGATACCTTTTTGTCTTTTTAACTGTTTTTACTTAATGAGACCTGAAACTGATATGTGGAACTAATTAACATTTACAGTATGATTCAAATGTTTGTATCAAAATGTTGATTTTTTGTTTTTTCAAAACTTAAACATCGTGACTTCATCAAATATTTGTATAATAATATATTTATGTTTTGTAAAAGTTCAACTTTTTACAACAAATTGAGCAACAACAAAAATTGTAAATTGTAGATTTGCAAAATAATTATTATATATTAAAACAATAATGTTCCAAAAAATGTATTGATTTAACTCAAACATTCTTAAAGAATGAATAACAAGTAATACTACATTACTTTACTTTATATTTGCAGAGTGTAAAATCCCCCTCTGATCTTACAGTCTTAGAACATTTACAATCAAGCGCTGCACAGCTGATGTGTTTTGTATAAAACTCTATAAACTTGTCACACGTGCCACGGCACAGTCGAGGTATGCGCATGGCGATGGCCGTGCTTCAGCCCACCGGCATCCAGAATAGTTTCCCGCTGCAAACGAGCAGGTCTGATGTCTGTCTGTGTATTTTAAGTGTGTAATTACAACCGGGGTCGCTGTGGCTTCCATCTGTGAAAACCTGGTGTGCGTGCTTGTAGGTTGGGCAGGCTCGGGCGCTGTATAATTTCGGGAACGTTTACCACGCCAAGGGCAAGGGCATCTGCTGGAGTGGAACGGAGCCAGGAGAATTCCCAGAGGACGCCCGCATCGCCCTGAGGAAAGCTGCGCAGTTCTACGAGTGAGTTCCCCACCAAGGTTTACCTTCCGAATGTTCACTTTGTGGGATTGTGTTTTTATTTTGGAGGCCCTGAGGACAGATGCTATGTGATTAATTTTGCTTTGCGCCGTGATGCATTCTCCTGCGAGATCCATCCATCCGCCCACCACAGCCGGCAAAGCAGGACATTCCACACTTCCCTTTTCCCCACCCATGCTCTCCAGCTCTTTGTGGTGCATCGAGAGGCTTTCTAAGACCAGATGTGTTACTCTGTATAATCTCTCCAGGAAGTTCTACCCATGGGTCCTCTGGTTTATCCGGTAAACCTCCGACAGGAGGCACCCAGGTGGTGCTCACCATGGATGTGATTCTTCTGGTATTGATCAGACTCGCTATTTGAGATGAGGGGTTATTCAGCTGCAGGATGCCACTAGACACCGCTAAGTCCTACATACTAAAGCTTTCAACCAGAAGCAACCAAGCTCAGAGTGTCGGAACTCACTCTGGCCTGTACGGTCCACCAGCCTGAGGGTTCCACATCATTTGAACATGTATGTTTCATGCAAGAGAGTCATTGTCAAGACCTGACAGAAAGGCTATTGTACGTCAAACCCGTCGGGACATTCTCATTTGGCCTCTCTTCTCTCGCCCCCCCTCCCCCATTTCAAGTGAACTTGTGTGTGTGAGGATCTCATGAGATCAGCGCTTTCAGAAATACTAAACCCAGCCCGTCCACCCACTTGGTTTCCTGAAACCTAGAAGTACACATTACACTTTGAGTGGCTGGGGTTTGCTCATGTTGTTGTTGTGGAGATGGTCCACTCACTCGTTTACAATCCAAGTGGTGCTTTTTTCCTAGTAAACAATTCAACATGTCAACTAAATGTTCGTATGTCAACACTCCTCCTTATCTCCGCGCAGAGCAAACCTGTGCCTGGTGAAGGAGCTGGGCGATAAGGCGGCTCAGGGTCGCACCTATGGGAACCTGGGTAACACCTACTATCTGCTGGGTGACTTTGAAAATGCAGTGGGTGCTCATGAAAAGGTAGGTGGCGAACGCAGAGGGACGGACCAAAAATAACAATGCACCTGCTTCAAATGAACTCATTGATTTTTACAACTTTGAGAGCCACAGCACAACACTGGTGCATTCTGCATTATTAGCTTTTGCTTCGATTTCTTGTCTAAAGTTCCCCGTCTGGAAACATGACTCTTACTTTTTTTTATTTTTTTTATTTTATGTCCGACAGCGGCTGCTCATCGCAAAAGAGTTTGGGGACAAGTCTGCCGAGAGGAGGGCTCACTGTAACCTTGGCAACGCTCACATATTCCTCAGCCAATTTGAAGTGGCGGCTGGTCATTACAAGTGAGTCTCCCCTTTAGCTCCGATAGTGACACTTTCTGTGCTAAACCAAAACGCATGATCCAAACCCGGACATAGTAAATTCCTCCACTCCAGGCCCTGCAGAGAGAAGAAGAACAGATGACTATCATTCCTCTGCACCCACCCTCCACATTCTTTGACCCTCTTCCGCCTCCACTGTGTTTGTTCTGCCCCCAGGAGGACGCTGCAGCTGGCCCGGCTTCTAAAGGACAGGGCGGTGGAGGCCCAGGCCTGCTACAGTCTGGGCAACACCTACACACTGCTGCAGGACTATGAGAGAGCCATTGATTACCACCTCAAACATCTGGTCATCGCTCAGGACCTCAACGACAGGTAGAGAAGAGCTGCTGAGTCGGCCTTTGAAGAATAATTGCCTTTTTAATGCCTCCATAAAATCAGGAGATCAGAGGAAAACGGTCGTTGGAGAATGTTTGTTTAATCCGATGAAAACTGAGATAAGTGTGAACCTGATGATTATGCCAAGTAATAGTTTGAATAAAGCTGCTCAGCCTGTTTTCCTGTGTGTGTGTGTGTGTGTGTGTGTGTGTGTGTGTGTGTGTGTGTGCGTCACTGCAGAGTCGGTGAAGGAAGAGCGTACTGGAGTCTAGGAAATGCCCACACAGCCCTGGGGAATCATGAGCAGGCCATGCACTTTGCTGAGAAACATCTGGAAATTGCCAAAGAGGTGAATGTTTACTGCTTCACCTCCTCCCGCCGAGTTTTAATCTGTGGCAGCTGTGTGGCCACACCTCCATCTGCTGGCCGCTTCATGAACTGCAGGGTAAATGCTTGAGCTTGAATTTTGCTCTCATGCAGACGGGGGACAAAAGCAGCGAGGTCACGGCCAGGATGAACTTGTCGGACCTGCGTCTGGTCGTAGGGCTGAAGTCCAACTCCAACATCCATCCCAACATCTTCCGCAACTCAAACACAAACAACTCCCCGCTACCATTAAGCTACCACGGTTACTCAAACCTCCCTGGTGAGTCCTGAACTCCTGAGAAGACCACAGAAAAACAATCAAGTTGAAACCTCTAGAGTTACATTTTAGCTGCCACACAACCAACTCCCTTCAAAGCTTAACCACAACCACATAACCCGCTCCCCTGTCTCAGGGATGAGGTCTCCAACGCAGACGAGGGGCAGTGCAGAAAACCTCAAGCCCAGCGCCAGTCCTGAGAAGAAGGAAAGTGTAGATTCACCAACACGTCCAGTAAGAGCTCTGAAACATTACTGTTCAACATTCAAGGGGCAGAAACCAGTTGGTGTGCAACGTGACTCTGCCGTGATTGTGAATCGCTCTCTCTCTCTCTCTCTCTCTGTGGCACAGGACTGGGAGGAGGTCACTTTGCCGGGATCTTCCAAAAACGACACCATCAAGGCTTCCAGCAAACTCTTCCTCTTCCACCGACTGAGGAGCAAGAAGCACAAAGGCAACAAATCTCCCGGCAAAGACCAACATGAAAACGGCAGCGAGCACTCGGCTGCAGAGCAGGACTCGCCGGTGTCTGTCAAGGTATTTTTTTCCAAACGCAACAACCCGCCCGCTCAAATCGTGGGGGGGGGGGCTTATGGGGCGGCGGCGATTGGGCCTCGGGTTTAAAAAGTGAAACGAGCACGTTACGACAGCCGCAGCTGTTTGACTGCAGAAAATAATGGCGAGCGGTGAAGTGTGTGTGTGTGTGTGTGTGTGTGTGTGTTCTCCTCTGTTGTTTATCTGTCTTTATTGAATGCAGCCCGGTACGCAGGACACCATCGGCGAGGACAGCTTCTTCGACCTCCTCTCCCGCTTCCAGGGCAGCCGCATGGACGACCAAAGGTGCTCCCTTCTGGATGGCCAGAGCCATCTCCCTGCCCATTCCTCTCCCTCCTCCACCCCACCTGTAGCTGAAAGGAAATGTGAGTCAGCCCCTCCTCTTTTCATCTGTGTTCACACCCTCACTCAGTTAGAACTTCCTCCTGGTGTACAGATACTGTGTAGAAATGCTGAGGTTTCCCCTTCATGGTGTGAATGCAGTGCGTGTCCTTTAAATATATAAATGTGGTGGAGATGACTGAAAGGAGCAATCCGCCCCCAAATCTTTGGAGTATCACTCACTCATTTGAGCCTTAAGGCTTACAAGGTACAACGTGTAACACTGAGGCGAAATTGATTTGTTGACCTAAATCAAAGATTCAAGATAGTTGGAAGGGTTTGATGCTCAAATGTGGATTTTTCTGTTCCCAGCTATTTCACCATGCGAAGTACCATCCCAGGATCCTGGTCATTTCCTGGAGCTGCTGGCCAGCTCCCAGTCCCGCCGCCTGGACGACCAACGAGTCAGCCTGAGCCATTTTCCTGGCTTACGTTTCAGCACCTCCAGCCCGCCTCATACACCCTCCACCTCCAGCGCAGACCAGGCCCCCACACAAGGTGAAGGAAACCCCATACATCATCCTTTATTTATTTATTTATTCTTTTCCCACAGCTTTCTCCCAAGACTGACACTTTTTCTTTCATTCTCAGCCCCCATCTCCAGTGCAGAAACCCCTCACACACCCTCCCTGCTCAGCCGACTTGAGGCAAGCGATGAGCAGCCCGAAGGGGACGACGTCTTCTTCGACATGCTGGTGAAGTGCCAGGTAGGAGGAATTTCAGCCCACGCAGAATATGACAACAAATTGAGATTCATTCATATGTTTCTAAGCAGCTCGTCGGTGTGACATCGGTGTTGCTCTGATCTTTCAGGGATCCAGACTTAACGACCAGCGCTGTGTGGCGCCACCTTCTCCTCCTCCTCCATCGTCTTCATCCAAGGGAACGACTGTCCCGGACGAGGACTTCTTCAGTCTCATCATGCGCTCCCAGTCCAACAGGATGGAGGAGCAGCGAGTGGAGGCGCCCCCTGGTGTTACCCAATCCAAAGAAGACTGACTCCATGGACCTGCTCTGTGACTTTCCCTCAGGAGACCCGATGAAGTAACCAAGCTTTTTAAGCCATACGGCCCTTAATTCATGCCTTTTGGAATTGTCCTGTGAAACTCGATGTTACATGGAGTTAAGGAGTCAAAACAGAGCTGGACATTGGGACTGTGGAATCATGGGAAATGTAGCATTTCATGGTTTTTTTTTCAAGAACTAACAAGGTCCACCCTTTTTATTGGTGGCTGCTTTCACCTGACACCAGGCAAGTCGCTCATGGGAACTGTGGGTTGTGCTTCAACTTGAGGATATGAGCCAAACTGAAGAAACTTCTGTTTAACAATGATGGATGAGATATGGGATGGATGGAAATTATTTTATTGGCAATTCATCAAAGGGTCAAATGAGAGAAGTTCTCCAGGGACATAAAGCTCGAAAAGCAACTCTACTGCCATTTATGGAACCAACTTCTGGATATTACACTAACGGACTCTAACATGGACAATTTGAAAGATAAATGAGTGGAGCATGTTTACCATGAAGTGGAATGGGATTTTACTTCTTTGTAACAAGTCATTTACTAGTGAGAAAGACTTTTTTTTTAGCCTTCATATGTTGAACTTCTCCTGGCAATGGGGGAATAAAAATCTCCTGAATTTACATGGTATCTTATTTATTTAGTCTTAATTTGTTACATTTTACACTTTAAGAAAATTTGTTTCTCTCAGTGAATGTTTTCGTCTGAACTTAAATAAGTGTATTTTCCACATTAGTGAATTCCACATCAGAAATAAGTTTAGATTAGCCTGAAATAACTAAGCTACGCAAAAGCCCAAACGACAAACAAATGTGTCCAATTTAAAATGCCATTTTTGATCCCGTATTTATCTTAAAGTTCGAGCAGCTCAACCGCCACACTAACGACCAGTGAAGCCATTTGTGGAACCAACTTCTGGATATTACTCTAACAGACTTTAAGAGTCAAGCATGTTTACCATGAAGTGGAATGGGATTTTTACCTCTTTGCAACAAGTCATTTAGTAGTGAGAAAAATAAATGTTTTAGCCTTCAGATGTTGATATCCTCTCCTGGCAATGGCGGAATAAAAGAATCTCCTGAAGTTATGTTAGTTTATTTTTTTAATCTTGATTTGCTACTTTAGTGAATCTTCTCATCTGAACATAAAAAAGTGTATTTGGAGAGAATTTACTACAGTAGTGCATCAGAAAGACCAAACTCATCCATTTCTAGCCTTGGTGTCCCCTCGGTTCAGGCCTGAGCACTGGACAATAATCACATGGGGCAAGAAGACAGGTTTTAAAACAGCTTATTTTCAGCAGCAGAAGTGAACGTGACTTCTATTCGCTCAGTGTCTTCATGCCTCTGAGGTCAGCGTCTCCTCGTGCCTCCTGAACCTAAGGAAGAAAAAGGCTCATCTCGTATTTCGAACAGCTTCTCAGGATTGATGTATCGAGTGTTTGTCTGATCTCACCTGTTGATGCAGCAGTTTAAAAAGCAGCCGTCTGACTTGTCCAGTCTGTAAACGCCAGAGTTTGGTAAATCTTTACAGACCAACAGGAACTTCTGCAGCTCGGATGTCGGGGTTCCACTTTGCTGCTGCTGCTGCTGAATGAGACAGAAAAAAAAAATGTTTCTGATGTTTTGCTTAAATGATCAGCTGTATGACGCTGTAGTCTGTTTCTTCACCAGCAGGATAATGAAAACACTACAGAAAGAGGCCATATCATTTCAGAATGCATCCAGGATTTTTTCTCCCTCCTCTAAGGTAAGTTGACATTAAGAAAATGACTTTTATGTCTTGATGAATGATAGAAAAATGCATATTAAGTCGGTAGCACTGCGAGCTGATCTGTACTGAGCCATTGTGGACTTATTTTTTTTTTTTTGGCATTATGCCATATCATTGAATGACGTCGAGGTGCATCACCTTAATGGTGTCGTAGGTGTCGGTGATGAGTGTGATGAAGAGGCTGAGGATCATGTAGATGAAGAGCGAGACGAAGGTGTAGAGGTAAACTCTGCTGAACACCCACACCAGGCTGCTCTTGTGCTTCATGTTGAGGAAGGTGGTGAACATGTCGTCTCCGTTGATCAGGGAGAACAGACACTCCGACACCGTGTTTAACGTCCGGAACTGAGGTTTTTGGAAAAGCAAACAAAGAAAACGATTGTTTCACGGGACTGGCCCTCACAGGGCTGCGCAGAGCAGGGACCAGAGCCGAACCTCCGTACGCCTCCTTCACTCTACCTTCTCGTGATACGGGCCGAGGACGATCCAGCCGCAGAAGCAGTAGCTGAGGTAGATGATTCCGGCGCAGCAGATGAATCGGATCACGTTGGGGAGCGCCGCCCTGAGCGTCAGGATGAGGATCTGCCAACAGCCAGAGGAAAGAAGACATCAGACGAGTATCTGCAAAAACCACAGGGAGAGAAGAAAAGCGTCTTTCTTGCGGCAGGCGGTCGAGCTGAACGCAGAATTAAAAGGCAATCATCAACGATGAGCCCGAATAATCTCCCCACAGGACTTTGACTAAATAAACAAAGATGATGCCAAGGTACAAGCCGCATTCGATCTAAGTCCAGATAGTTTCTCATGGCTCCGTTTCCCCCTTTGGTGGTTTTCAGACTGAATCGCGTTACGCGGACGAACCAAAGACCTCACGTTATACTTCCTGAAGTAGCCCATGTAGCGGATGACGCCGATCCACACGAACATGGTGCCTGTGCCGAGGAAGATGCTGCAAATGTCGTAGCTTGTGAGGACCTGGAAGAAAGAGGATTGATTGAATTGCAGCACTTTGCCGGCTCGTAATGGCAGACTGTGATTGGTGCTGCGGATGGAGATCGGTCGGTCGCACCGAGCGCGTTCTTCACACCTTGGTCTGGATCTCCATCTTCAGAATGGAGCCGGTGATGGTGAGGGTGTCGCTGACGACGATCAGGATGTACCAACCGTTCACGAACTCCAGCTTGTCGGACCACGGCACCGATTCATTGCAGAAGTCTCTGCAGTACAGCGAGTACTCCTTTCGAAAGCACAAGGATCCTGAGGGTTAAGATCCACTCCATGTGCGCCAGTGTGTTCAAGATACTAACTTGTTTGTCACTTGCAGTTCACAGGGTGGCCACTTGAGGCTGGTTTCAAAAAAACCGAGTCACTCCCCGTAGACTCCCATCTTAAAATGCTCAACTTTAGAGGGGAATTTAAAGTCTGGTGCAAACTGCAGTTTTGCTCTCAGTCAGTCCCATTACGTCCTGTCGAGGTGTATAATTAAGGGGCGTGGCCTCTTGAGTGACACCCAGGCCGACATTCTTGCATTCTCTGGATGCGGCGACAGCACCAGCACCCCCACCCCCCACCAGCTCTACCTGTGCTCCGCCTCTTTGCCCATTTTTGGATGAACCAGGAAGTAGGAGGAGTTAGGCAAAACCATCACAGCTCACAATCACACTACAATCTGTACGACAACAAACACAGAGGGCGGGTGAGCTCACTTGCTGCAGCTGAATTCCATTGATGACGGAGCGCATGCAGAGTGTGAAGGAGGTGATGCACGTTGCAATGATGAGGCAGTCGAACAGCACCGTCAGGTAAATGCTGCGGGCGGCTGAGGAGAGGCAGAAATCCAGAGGAAGCCATGTTGAAACGATACAATTCCAGCAAATGCGGACGATTCCTTGTATTTCGTTGCTGTCGCAGTGGGTCAACTCACACGCTCCGGTTACTTTCCACTCCCGGCACTCGTTGATGTCGACGTCGTTCTCCAGGTCAATCTTTATCCTGCCGCTGTGAGCGTTGTTGTTGAAAGTGATCTATTCACACAGACACGTGGACTTTTTAAAATTGCCCGTCACCGGCACAGAGAGGGAAACGTTGGCTGGCCAGGCCCTTCAGCTAATATTGAACTGTGTCAACAACAGGCCTGTGCGGGCACGAGCTCGGATTCATGACCTTTCCAAAGCTTCGACAGACAAAACGCAGGCTCTGCATTCTTTTCATGACTTTCATCTTCGTCGGAATCAGGCTGAAATAACTGCAGGCGGGCGAGGTGACGTACCGTCACGGTGAAGTCGTAGCAGTCCGGCAGCTCTCGGTGTCTCACCGTCTGTAGGTTTATGGCCTTGAGAACGAAGCTGATTTGGACAGAGAGCATCCTGGAAGACACATAGAGACCTTTTAAAAACAAAAACAAAAAAAAGGTGCAGTGTGCAGGATTTAGGCACTGCACCATTGTCATGTTTTCATCAGTATGCAGTCATCTGAAACTCAACTGTTCGTACAAATGAAGGCCATTGTAAATTCTCCTAAACACCTGGAAGTGATGAAGATGCAAGAGATAGTCAGCCGGCTGCAATATGTTGCTTCACCACTAGATGGGACTAATTACTCACAGGACCAGAACAAGATTCAAAGTGTGTGATTAGGTCCCTGATTATTTCCTTTCCTGCTGACAGAAAACGATATGGACATCATCATTACTCTGAATATTCACCTACATGTTGTAGATGTCACAGCATACAACTGAATGAAGTTATACACAAACCTTTTGAAAGGCAGCTCAAAATGTGGCAGTGCCTCTTGGAGTGTTGGGTAATACGCCGGATAGATTTCCAGGCAATCTGTTGCGTACAAATCAGAAACATACGATTCAATAAATGTTTATCTTTAAAGATATCCAGATTGTACGTGCTATTCTGAAAATGATAAATCACGCATACCAATTTGTACTTCTGCGTCAATTTCAAACGTTTCATTTCCCGGGTAGATGGAGCCGTTCTTGTAGTTTTCCTGACACAGCATCAGTGGAGTGTAGATGCCGTTGTTTTTCTCATAATCGTGATTTCCCACCGTGATGTTGTGCAGTTGTCCAAACTGCAAAGCAGCAATTCAAAGCCCAGTTAAAGCTTAGAGGGTTGTCTTTACGACAAAGAGCCCAATGACTGCGTCAAGGCGAACAAAGTCCGGTCGTCGGACACGACACTGCCCATCGCGGGAGCCCGACACGCACTTTATACGAGGCCAGCAATGATTTACAGTGATGCGGAAAAGAAACGACAAGCTCTGCAGCACACGTCCGCACTGACTGACCTGTTTGATGATGTAATCGATGTGATCGTACACATCCTCCTGTCTGTAAAGGGCGTACGTCTCCATGCCTCCATCCACATAATCTTTGAGGAAAAGGTGCTTGAACGTCATCAGGTTCTCTTCCTTGAATGTGACGACCATCTGGTTGCTGAGGCCGAAAGACACCAGCTGTGCAGAATTGTGGGGGGTGGGGGGGGGGGGGGGGGGGGGGGGGGGGGGGGGGGGACGCTGTTTATATCAATCGAGGTAGTGAAACGATCCAGTTTCATTCTGATTGGATCACAGCCAGGACAAATACCTGGATGGTGATGATGGCAATTTTGACAATCTGCAGCATGAGTTTCCAGGGCTTGCGACCGCGGGCGTGATACTTCTCACACGGGTTCATGAAGAAATATTTGATCTTCCTCCTGAGACACTCCACATTGTCCAGCTTCTCCAGACACCGGTGCTGGTGCTGGTGCTCCTCCCACGAGGGAGGGAGACTCGACTCACACGAGTCATACAAGTCACTGGAATCCATATCTGTGGTCATTAATGAGAGGACGCTTTAAATACTTTTCAAATGTTCATGTAGAGCGTTCAACAATAAGAATGTTAACAACATTAAGTCTTATTTAATAGTTCTAATCTAATACAGTTAAATAGAAATAGACAACAATATGTACAATGTAATAATGTATTGACATATATTGAAAGTTATTATGTGATACATTCAAAAATACTATTAAATATATTGAAAGAGGCAACATTTGACTATACATGTCAGTATATTTATGTCAACATATTTTTTTCTTCTTCAGGCATATGTGGAAAATGATATGCATCGTACATATAACATTTGTACAGGGATTAATCGTATAATATAGACTCTTACATAATTTACAATTTATGTTAAGTGGCAATAAGCTGTATATTCAACAAACGAGAGAATATATTTCTAGATATATATTCCAATACATATGACAATAAGTCACATTTCTAATATAAACATATATAGCGTAATATTTTATCGTAAAGGGAATTATTGCAATTTGACATGAATCAAAAGATGGATAGATAGATAAAGTTGAGTAAACACACTGTGCTTATTGACAGTATGACAGCCGTGTCAGCAGACCTGGTGTCAGGTGAGTCATGTGACCTGTCACACTCTGCAGCTCACTTCCTGAAGTCTGATCATCTTCCACCATCTCAACAAACCGTCAAATGTTCGTTAGTTATCGAGTCAAACCGTTAAAAACGCGTGTCCATCGAAAATGAGGCAGAAAACAGAGTAATCAGCTGTTTACCTGAACGTGCGCCACCGACTGATCAACTTCTGATTAGGGAGCTGGATCGTTCCACCTGTTTCTTCTTCTTCTTTTTCTTCTTCTTCTTCCTCCTTAATGAGTCTTCATTATTTATTCACGTTGTTTCCTCACAGTGACCAGGAGAGACTGAATCATTCAATCCAAAAGTTCCCTCTAGGGTTTCTTCCTACCTCGTCTCAGTCCTCAAACTGCTACGTGAATAGCCCCAGGTGACTCCCTACGTAGCTCATTACACATCTGGCATCTGATTGGCTATTGAAGCTGTCAATCTGCTCTTTCCCCCACGCCCACTGCTGTTACCCCTAGCAATCAAACAAACTCGTGAAGTGGAGTTTGGGCCAACGCTTTGAAGTTGAAATGAACGGTAAAAACGTCTTTATTCATTTATTCATAGTATCGAATCGTTTGTTATTAAGTCAGACTAGCATACGCTGACTTGTGCTGCTTAGAATATTCAAGCTAACTCACCAGGTATCTCTCACCAAGTACTAATTAAGCTAGCTAACCGTGCTAACAACATTTAACAGACCAAGTGTTTGCAGATGTCTGTCGCCTCCTCAAGCTAACAGATAGCTAGCTGTGCTAACAGAACATTAGCTCAGGACTCTTTATAACTATGTGCCTGTCACATCCTCGAGCTAATAGCTAACTGTGCCAACTTAACTGAGGAGTGTTCATGATTATGTCACCATCTCAATCTAATGTCTTGCTAGCCATGCTAATATAACATTAGATAATGAGTGTTTACACGTCTGTTAGCCACTCAGGCCAATTGCTTCATGCTTTTGTATCATCCACTCAACGTGTTAACTCTAACCCTGGAGTATTAATCTGCCCGTCAGTTATGACGGTAAGTAATAAGGTTAAAGGTGCAGTGTGTAAGATTTAAGACGTGTAAGTCAAATCTTCTCACTTTCTAATGTTGACATTGTTTCACATGTATAAGGACTTGAATGGGCAAGTTGTTTTCTCTACAGTAAAATGAGCCTTTATATTTGCATCAGTAGCAGATCCTTTATCTCCAACAATAGGATCAAATAAAAGTACACACGACTCCTGAAAAGTAAGCATTAAATTATTGATAATGTCTCAAAATTAGACTAAAGCTTATTTTCCCAAAGTGAGTATTTTAGCATGACCATAGTGGTTTATCATAATTTGAGCCCATGAAATCATGGTCACGCCTCATAGTCGAATGCCTCCTATCAAAGACATTCAGTGAGGGCATTTGTTTCAAAGCTTTACATCAAAGGCATTACACATTTGGTATATATTGACAAAAGTACATAGAGATAAAAGTCAATACACCAGATTTATAAGAAAAGCTCATACACAGACTAAGGTGGGCAATAAGCACAGCGTCTCCATTGGTTGTTCTGATTTGGATGGTTCTTGGGTGCATGATAATGGAGGTGTTGAAATTCATATCCGACATGAATTCCCTAAAATGATTTAAGATCATATTCTCCAAACTAGGCACTGACGAATGAGTTTGTTCACTTGCTATCAAGGTACTTGAAAAATGGCAGTACATTTTCCTGATCATCCACAAGAGGGCGCCAAGTGTATTTGTAATAAAAGGAACTGTTTACAGAGAGGACATGTAGTTTGGTGTTGTCTGTTGTGTAAAACATTTTATCATAATTGTCAGATTCTGCATTATTAGTGGAGCTGTTTCACGATTAAAGATGCCGCCAAAGTTAGCAAAAAGTCCCAAAGACAGTGCGGGTAAAGGGAAAAAGAAAGGTAAGTGTGTGAACACTTGCACAAATGTACACGACTGTTTGTCTGAAATAGAATATACACTGATTCCTGTTTGATGTTTACTTCTCCCTCAGGGAAGAAGAAGACTGAGACACCAGCTCCTGAAGAGATAGAAAATCCTGGTAGGAGAAATTATAACACTTGATTCTTATTTTTGTTTTATCTCTCCAAGGGAGCATTTCATACAATTTCAGAAAGAAATGGTAATTGTACAGATAAAACTAATATTTCTGTTGTCAGATATGATGCGTAAACGAATCATACCTATGTTTTCAGGAGCGTGAAACCACATGAATGTAGGAGTTGTTGTTTTCGTTATTTGTGAATGAGTCCTACTACTGCTCCTGTTTACGCCAGAAACAGGTCGTGAAGTGGCGGCCAATATCTTGCACCACCATGTTTTTCCGGAAGCCCGGGCTTGAAAAACCTCAACACCCTTTAAATGGTAATTGGAGGCTACAGGTTTCTCCTACATGCATAGAAAGGAGAGGGGAGAAGATCCGGTACACAACTTCACCACTACATGTCAGTAAATCCTATCCTGAGAACTGCCTCCTGGAGTAGTGACGTAACGAGCGCGACTGAAACTAAAAAGCAGGGGGCTCCTTTGAAATGTCAGACGGACTGTGAGTGTTATTGTGATGTGATGCTGAGTGTAGTGTTACGCAGCCCGTGGGCACGCCGCTCAGCTGGGAATCCTCCATTGTCAAGGTTTGGTTCATGTTCTGCATACCAATGCTGGGAGCATACTCCTGGTCAAATGCAGGTCACCAGTGCGGCCTGAATTCTTCCACCATGGTTTAGGTCAGTGGCTGCAGTGGAGGTTAAAAGCAAGGCTGCGTGTTGAAGGGTGGACCTACGTCCAAAGTTGGCTCGACCTCCTAAAATAAACACATGCGGAATACATTTGGAAACATTAAAGGTACATTGTGCCAGAGTTTTGGACATCTAGTGGTGAGGATGTATATGTTGCAGCTGATTATCCCTCTCTCTCACCCTTCCCTTTCAATAGCGTACGGGAACCTACGGTAGTTTTCACTTCTCAATAAAGCTTAAGGCGTCTACTTTAAAGATATGGTGGAGCATTGTGGAAAGAACCCACTGCTATTTTAATGTGAGGACTTATTTAAGGGGAAGAAAAACAACAGGATATACATTCAGGTAATTATACACCCATAAAAACGTCAGCATAAGTGTTTGTACTCTATTTTTGCCAGTAAGAATTAAAGTTTTTTTTCCACCTATAACAGAGATGAACACAGAGATCATCTGAAACATTTAATCACACTTCATTAGGAACACTATACATCACCGACCCATCGTCATAGCAAACAGCTCTTATGAATGAAAATGCCAAGGCTGACCTGGAGGCTGATGACTGTGTGAAATGAGGGTGTGTGTTTCCACCACACTGATTCGGTGCGAGGCCCTAAACTGGTGTGAGTGGAAGAGGTCGACACACCCAGCCAGGGAAGTGGTTAGTTAAGCTGTACTTGAGCATTCCCAGCGTCCCCTCAGCAACCTTGTGGAAGGACTTTGAAGAGCGAGACCACAGGCGGGAGGAAAACTATCATTATGCAGAGCCCTGTTTACTGAAGTGTGCCCTGGGCTGAGCCTGGACTGAGATATGGAGGATCTTTGTTTTGGTGTTGGTGCAGTACCGTGGTTTTATGCAGCAGCAGTTCTGGTCTAGATATCTGGTACTGAGCCTCCATTTCTTTGATTTCTGCATTATTGACCTGCGTTTCACTGTGACAGTGCCCCCTACTGGGGTCCTGGACTAAGCGTGCAGGGTTTTCTTCCTTCGCTTTAGGGGGCTCCACCCTGCGGAGAAGGGCAGGTGTAGGATCAGGGACCTCGTTTGATCAGAATCCAGAGGGAATCGACACCGTGAACTCCAGTTTTCATTCTTGTTTGCGTGTCTGTTTGAGACCCTTATCTTAACACGAGGGGCCGGTCCTTTTCTGTGGAGGATGCCGTGTTTCATCTGATATCCTCTCAAGATCAAGAAGTCTTTAATACATTGATCTTTATATCAAGTTGCAAACCAACTTTCCTTGTACCTAATTTCAACGCGCCATTTCCTGTGCTCTCTGCATCGATTGTATTGATTGTTAACTATCTCGCTCAGATCTCCCTGAGGATGTCACTGGTGCATCTGTGACCCAGGAGCCCGTTGGCTCCGGTGAAACTGAAGAAGAAGCAAACATTGATGATGTCAGCACCGTGAAGCAGATGGTGCAGGTGATTGTGGTCATGGCAACAAGACTCGTGCTCATACGTTTTCTCTTTGTTCGGGCAAGTGGGTGCCCACTTCAGCTCTATTAGAAGAAATCATGTCAACAAAACAATTTCTATTCATTTATTCATTTCAGCCTCTTGCGCCTTTGGAGACGCCAAGCGAATCTGAGGTTCGTAAAACCCCAGAACCAAAGGAGTGGGTATCACTGGGCAGTGAGTTGGAAATAGATGAAGAAGCTGCCAAAGAGACCAGAGAAAAGGTTCGGCGATACATCAGTAAACACGCTGAGGGTCGGTGCGAGTCATTTCTCTCCCCTGCACTCAGTGTCCTCTCTCGGTCATCAGCTGTGCTTCAGGTTCTCCAGAGTGCGGAGAAAGTTTGGCGAACCCGCTCGTTTTTCCGACCGCAATGCCGGAGATGCTAAGGACGGCTGCCTGGGGTGGCCTTCGTATCAAGACAGCAGGTTCAGCATCAAGCAGATGGAGCGAGACTGCGGCATCCAAGCTGTTCAGCCGCTGCAGAGCAGCAGCGCTCAGACACAGTGGTAGGCCGGCAAATCACCTCCCAGCACACGGAGCGAAAACCACTTTGTAGTCTGGTGACTGATGAATATATCCCCCCATACCTCACCCATTCCCTGTTATCATTTAAACACAATTTCCTTGATAATACTGAAATGTTGTGTTCTGTGTTCCACCACCGCTCACACTGGAGCCTTATCTCCATCCCAATGTCCATTCGCAGGAGGTGTCAGAAGAACATGTTCACCCAGTACACGCCCAGAGAAATCAGTGAGGAAGAAAAAGAGAACCTCCTCGAGAGCGAGGGCCTGAAGAACTTTTGCAACTCGGTAAATCTCATGTAAGTCTTGCCTCATTTGAATAATGCAGATTGAACAAGCTGTTAAATGTATGTAGATGTATTCAATGTCATTACAGTCCCGTTGTTCTATTGGTTCTACTTCTGGTAGCTACTTCTGTACATCATACAGCTCTAAAGTCTATATTCTCCTTGAATCGCCAAGCGTCACCAATGGACATGGCTTTAATGAAGGTTTATGTCTCGTCGTGTTTGTTTTGCAGAATGTTAAAAGCCCTGCAGCAGGAGGAGATCGCCAATGTGTTCTGTGACGACTGGAAGACTCTGGGGCCCGAAGCAGGCGAGGGGCCCGGCAAGTCGACTGAAGATCTGATGCTCTATCAGTCCTTCACGGACCAGAACTACACCAGGAACAGAAAAATCAGCTGCATCAACTGGCACCCGACGATCCATGGTAAACTGACAAGTATCTGATCAATATATAGATACATTAGAGAAATGTCTTTTGTTATCACTCATTCAACAGACTCAATGAGGTAGATATGAACGCATTGTTATCATTGCTTTTCTTTGAAATTGTATATATAGATCATTTATTGGATTCTGTTATGTTCACTTACTATTCTTTTGAACAGCGTAGCATCAGAAAATGGCTCATTTTAAAGGTGCAGTGTGTAAGATTCAAGTGACATCAATTTCCCCTATTCAGACACATCACGTACATACAGTGAATACCATCCATTCCCCTTTAATCTAACTACCCTTAACTGTTCAAACTATTTAAACCCTCATCCATTGTTGAGGCTTCACTGCTCATTATCTTTTTAATATCAGCCACTTGTCGTCAGTCTTCAGAGGCATCCAGAATAATAATATCAGTATCAAAACATGTGATCCGTGCAAACGCATTTCCATTCAAAAACAGGATAATAGTTGATCCACCAGTTTTAATCCCTCAATAAAGTTCAAAAAGAGTGAAATGGTCCCTTGTGTGTTCTGCTGTTTGATGTGGTAGGTGTGATCGCCGTGGCGTTGACGGAGAAGAAGGAGGAGCTGGAGTCTGATGAGTCGGCGGCACCTGACGTCAGACCCTCCCTCATTGTCTTCTTCTGCTTCTCTAATCCCTCCGAGCCCAAGGTATGGAAAATATTACATGAGAGCATCCACATGAAAGTGACGATAGCCCCCCCCCCCCCCACACACACACACACACACACACACACACACACACACACACACACACATCCTCCCTCCCTCCCTCCCTCCCTCCCTCTCGCCTCATCCACATTTCTAAGACCAGAGAAAAATTTGAGAGGCTTTATTGATTCGACCCAGGCTGTAAATCAATGAAAGTGATCTGCAATATCACTCAAAAGTAATATGAGTCGCTCCACATGATGTCATGCCTTCAGTGGTGCATAGTATGTCACGCTCTGGTTTCACCGTCTGCTGCCGATGATGTCGTGAAGAGGGAACCAGAGACCTTATATAATTGAAATGAATATATTTATCATTGTGCTGAGTGATGAGCTAGGTAGCTAATTTTAACTCGAGCTGCTTTAAACAGATCAGACATGTCCGATTAAATGACATCTTGTGCACTTGTTTTGGGGATTACTTTCGAGTAGAGAGGTGATGATCATCAAATCCTCCCGCATGGAAAGCACCCACTACATGGAAATGTGTCCTTTTTTAAATATTTTACTACTGCCCACTCTGTTTATCGTTATTTTTTTTCCCATTTTTCTCCCACAGCTGCTGCTGGAGTGCCCAGATGACATTTTCGCCTTTCAGTTCTGCCCCTCAGATCCAAATATTATCGTTGGCGGCTGCATAAATGGCCAGGTGCAGACTCTGACTCCGCTCTGTATCTCTGTCTGTCTGTCTGGCCTTTAGTTGTTTTTGCAGCTTATTGCTTTCTCAGCTTTCCTTTCCCATGACATTTTTGTATTTAATGATGACAAGAGAATGAAATGGGATTGATCAAAAAGGCCGTTGTTTCCCGCTAAGGTTTCACGGGGAACCAAAAACATGGAGGTTATAACGAAAAGGTTAGGTCTCCAGGTTAATGTTTCTATATGCATATATTCCTTTTTGATCTGCCTTTAGCACTTTGGAATGCCAAATTGATGACATCATGCATCCGATTTTAGATACTTGCTAGAATGTAGTTTTGCAGAAAACACGAGACAATCTCCGTTTGCCTCATATTCATTCGGTCTCTGTTGCCCTTAAAGTTTTTCATGTCCTCACCAGAACTCATTTAAACAGACTCGATTTACAAATTCGATGCGGACTGAACTGTTTGTCGCATCCCTATTTTCAACCAACCGAGCCTCTCAGTCATAGTGTCTCCTCTGTATTGTTCACCAGTCTTTGATTCCCTGTAAGTAATGCCATGTCGCTCGTGTCTCAGGTTGTGTTATGGGACATCTCTGCCCTCGCCGCGCAACTGCAGGGAACGCCGACAAGGGGCAAAAAGGACTCTGTGAACCACACTGACGCCTTCGTAAGTGCCCGTATCCTGCCTCGCACGTGCGGTACGAAGTGTTGATACCGTAACACACGGTGTATCTGTGTTGGTGTATTACATGTGGACTGAGTTACCATCATCCTGTAGTAAGCGGCGATGTCAGCTGAGTTCACTGAAGCGCGGCGACTCTGTGAATCAAAGCTGGTTCCTTATTTTTTATTTTTTTTAAAGACAGGCCGGTGCACTCCTCGCCGGTGCTGCGTGACAGAGTGAGATGATGATATGTTAGCGTCGGCGTCCGCTCCTCATCCTCACCCTTTCATTAGCTGGGAATGCAGTGGCCCGATGGTCCCTTTCAAACCAGCCTCAGCTGTCAGAACCAGCTCCACACACATACTAACACCGAGAGTAGATCTCAGAGAAAGTTTATTTTTATTTTTATTTTTATTTTTTTTTCATGAGTACATGACAACACTGAGAAACAGAAGCGGGCGATCAGCCTCACTCAGGGAGCTGAGTGAGCTAACAGAGTGTGAGAGGCCATTTGGTTGGAAGGAGGAGGACAGGAAGTCATCACAATGACGTAAGGTTTAGATTTAAACGCGGGAGCTGCCGAGATATTAAATAAACTGTCTTGTCCCGTGAGGCCTGACCTCCCCTGACCATCCGCCATCTTCCACCCGAATGCCATCCATAAATAGGCACATATGCCCCCATCATCCAGCCCCTATTTGCTTTGTGTGGTTTTATTGCCCCTACAGTGGAACAGCTGCCTCCGTCCCTTCTCTTCACCAGTCCATTCTCTTCTGGCTGCGTGCTCCTCCGCCCCTCTCCTCCCCATTCTCTTTGTCCTTGTTTGCTCTTCATTCCCCAGAGTCAACAGCATCAGCGGCGGGCTCGCATAGTCCAGCTGTTACACGAGCCCCTCCATCCACCGCCTGTAGTTTGTCCCCGCGCGCGATAACACACAAACAAATCAGATCACTGCCCGGCCCACTGTTTGCGGTGTAAACAGTGGGCGTTGTATCAGCTAAAAGGCTTCGAGTGCCGTGAAAGCCGCGCCGCGCCGCACCAGCACCTGCCGCTTAGCTTATCAGATAAAGCGAGAAATTAAAAGCCGCATGTGCAGATTTGTGTGGAGTTCACACCATTGTACAAAATAAATCACTCAACCACACAAGTGGACACCTACTTTGTGCACGAGGAGATGTTTTTAACTGGTGATTTCGATATCAACATATGCTGTTAGTTTGTTTTTTTCATTAAGACCCAAGAGTGATTTTGAAAACCTTAATTTTTGAAAGCCTACTGAATCAAAACGTTAAAGGACGCGATACGAGCATTCCTCTTTGTCCTTGGGTCTGTGCCAATATATAATGGATTCTTACTTGGCCCAGGTCCAATCCTTCCAGTTGTGTTAATGCATTCAGTGGTTTCCATGTAATCACACCGATGTTCACACAAAACACTCAGATGTGGGAAGAAAAAAAAAATCAAAGTGACGGTAAAAAAAAAGCATGGAAATGTACAATTATGATTATATTATCAGACTCCGCCCTGCTCGGCTTTAACAGGAAGTAAAAGGAAAACTGGGAGACAAAGCGTTTCACTCGCCAACATCCTGTCCACTGAATAATCTGTTTGCCACCTATTGTTCAGCTGAAGTCACTGTTTAATATAACGTGCGGTGCCGTGTTTGCTTGACCTCCCACCAGGACCCCGGTGACAACAAGGAGAGAACGATTCCCATGGTGCCTTACTGTGCAGTGTCTGCCGTGGAGAGCAGCCACAGAGCGCCCATCACCGACGTGCAGTGGTTGCCCCCGACGTTCCAGGTAGACACAGCTGAAGGGTAGAGGGGTAGGAGGGGAATCGACGTGTCAGTGAGTTCAACGCCACACAGACAGTTTGTCTTTACGAGGACTTCTGAACGCTAAGTGTCGGAAACTCCCACAATGTGAGTCAACCCTTCATTTGACTTATCTTGTTCAATGAAAGGTAACCACAGACTCGTGCTTTCGTCAAATCCTGCTCGAACGTTTTCTTGATCTCGAGCCTCTTTTATGGAAATCTAATGTAAACGCCGTAACGTAGGATCCGACTTTACAGACTCTAATTGACACACAAACCCTGGTCTCTCGCCCTGGAATTTCTATCCGGCTCAAATTTAAACGCCACTTTGCCTGAAGAAATTAGAACAGAAGGCGGGGCCATATTAGGGTGTGTACAAGGTGGAGAGGCGACTATGAATGCAAGAATTTGAAAATATTGCGGCTTTTGAAATCGGAAGTAAACCATTCATAAAGGGGGCACAAGGATGTCGTAATTTTAAGAAATATACAAAACAGGAAATGAGCTAATCCTGTTTCTTACAACAGTGCTAGATCATTATCTTCAGTCCAGCTTTTTGGCACAGCACATTTTCTATAGGGGCACATGAAATGATGTAATTGCATACTGTAAAGCTTTCACTCATATAGCCTGACTTAAATTCACTTAGTCCACAGAAGCCGTTCTTTTTTTCCCCCCAAATCATTCGCATGAAACAATGAATTCATCATGGTTTCCTCTCAGCGCCCCCATGCCTGGTCTCATGGGACAATAAATCATGGCCACCACTGGCACTCATCTGGATAAGTGAAATAAGCCAATTATCAGAGTGCCTCCGGGGGAATAGTAACATCCCATAGATCTTCACAGGAAGCTCATTTATGCCGCTCTCAGCCCGGCAAAGACATTTGTTGATGCTCTGACTCTCTGTTGGATCAGGTGACCCGGTCGGGCGTCCCAGTGGAGAACAAGTACAAGACTTCAGTTCAGGTTGTCACCTGCTCACCCGACTGGTAGGTCTGATGTAGAAAAACAAGCTACGCCATTGTTGTGTAGCTGCAGATATTGCACCGAGCTAATCCGCGGGTCTGTGTGTGTTTCCCCCGTGAAGCTCTGCAATGTTCTGGGACTTGCGGCCGCAAAAGGTTTTGAAGAAACCCGCTTTAGAAAGAAACCAGGGTGTGGATGAGAAGTCTCAGTTGAATCCCTACCGGGTCCCCGACACTTTCAAACACCTGGATCGAACATGGAAGCCGTTGTATAAGATAACGGTGCCAAAGATGGACACGGGCGGAGAGTACGCTCCTTTGATATTCAACTTCCAGCCCTACACTCCAGATGGACACTCAGAGAAACACACAGGTGAGCCTCGAGGTTTTTGGTTTGTAATAACTCCTCGTGAGCAATTCTCTTTGATAATCATATTTATATGAAATACCTTTTTTTTTAACTGATGGATGCAAATCAGCTGACTCGGCTGGTGAAAGAGTGAAAAGCATATTTTGAGGTATCCTCATCCTCTGGCATGAAAATTGCAAATCACCTCGCCTGTAGAATGACCTTGCGTGAAACTGATTATGTCCATTTATTGCTACTGTTTAAAAAATGGCCGCCTCTGGAGAAGAGGATTCACTCCCATTTGAAAATATACAAATAGATGTGCATTGTTAGGAAAAAAAAAAATGTAATTTAAGTCCTGCAAATGGAACCCTTTAATCCAAATCTTACACACTTGGTCTTAAAACAGTGATCCATGAAGGTAATAAACATTACAGATATTACTCCCCCCCCCCCCAGATATTCCCCCCCCCCCCCCCCTTCCCGTCTGATAGTAAGAATGTAGTGTCCGACTACAGCTTTTGAAGGTCTTAGATTCTTTAACTCGGCCTTGGATGGTTGAGCACAGTGATCAGTGGACCAGGCTGGACTCGGCCCCCGGGGGTATTCTCTTCCTCTGTCTATCTCATTCCTCCTCTTGACTCCGGTTTCATAGCACTTTATTAAGTGATACTTCCAAAACAAGGCCCTCACAGTTGCTGAGCATTAGCCCTGCTGACTGTCAGCTCTTTGCAATATGCTGCCGACCTGGGCTCCTTCGGCGGCCAGAAGACGATCGTGTGTGTCCTGGCTGGTCAGGAAGAGACCTGTCTTTGTCTCGCTGAAGGTCTGTCTCCATAAACACCACAGCACTTGAATGAATATGCTTACTAACAGAGGCAATGGTTCCCCCCCCCTCTCTGCAGCCTTCAGGGAGTCTGTTATTAAGCTTTTAATGAAGCCCTCTGTGCTTAATACTACACTTAAGAGATCTGACTTATGGTGAATGATGATACACTGTCTCAGACTGTCCACTATATTCAGCTTCTTATCCTGGGCCCTTTGCCACGTCTTTATTTTGGACATCCCTCCTCTAACGTCAGGAGAAATAACCTCACCGTAACCCTAAACCTGGAGCCTCATCCAGACTGGAGAGTCATATCAATTCCTTTGAACCTTATTCTACCTCTAGATATTTGTGTTCTGGAAAAACCCGGTTGTTTTGACTTTAAATTAGATTATATCGCCACACTGTTTACATTTTCATTTGCTTTTCTTGTTCTCTCCTTTGCGGTTTCTTGATGTCTTGGGACATGTTCCTTTATACTGTCACTTCCTGCTCACTTTGTAAAGAAGACCTCCTCTTACTTCCCTGTGAAGAGGGTTTTCCACACTGTGCTCCTTGTTGACCTCAACATGCTCCTAACCCTAACCCAGGCCGCATCTTACTACCGGAGTCCTCAGCATCAAGCCCCATTTAGTCGCCATTTCCCCGCCGAGCTTGCGCTGTGCTTTCCCGTCTGTCCTGTATCTGCGAACACATCTTAACCCGGGGGAAAGTGAATTCGGAGGATGTGTGACTGCGTAATGCGATCTGACCTTCCGCAGCTAATCTAGCCGAGTGAGACAGAGACTGGGAGTGTCCCGCCGATAAGGGAGTGTGTGAACGGACAGTTCTGCGCTGTCCCTGACAGACAGTCGGCCTTTTGTGATGGGAAAGGCCTCTTCCATCGCTACCAGCTCGGACTATCTCAGCCCTTCTCCCACCTGCTCCCTCCCTCTCCACTCACACCTCCTCCACCTCTTCCTTATGTCTCTCCCATTACTCCTGTGTCCCCCCCCTCCCCACTCTTGCCAACCAATTCACCTAAACCCCCCCAGCCCCTTTGTCGTCCTGTCAGCTTGCTCACGGTCAGGTTACAGAACGTACTGCACTGAAGCCTGCGTTCAATCTCCCTTACCTTATTTACTTAAATGGATGCTTTGTCTGTCCCGTCCCTGCAATAAGTCGCTTGCATTTACCAAATTATGTTTTTACTGATCTCCCTGTCGGGTTGGACTCCTCAGGTTTGAAGGTCCGGCCCTCTCAGTTCTTAGGACTTTTGAGTCATTCTTTGAGTCCATATAACCCACTCTCTACATCGTGGTTTCGACAGGGGGAGGTAGTGACACCGCCGATACCTCGGAGGAGGGAAGGGACTATAGCCAGCTCAGGATTCCCTCGGCCAAATCATACACACACCTGGAAGATGTCAACACCAAACTCTATATCGGAACAGAGGTAAACACTTCTAGCGCTGTCACTTACTACAACAACAGATATTTGAAAGGTATAGAATCCAGGGTTTGTTTGTAAACAGTGAAGGTTGGCTCCTCCCCCTGGCGCAGCATCTCAAGCGGAACTTAGCGGGAATGTTACATTGGTTTGTAAATATGCTGATGCTAAGTAGGCTCACCACCAGCACTTCACTGTATAAATGTTGGCGCCTAAAAACATCCAGTATCCAGTGACTCTTCAAATATGATCAAGAGGGATATCACACTCATTGTCTCAGCATGAATTCTGCGCACTATACCTTTAATGCAGTGAATATCCATAAGTATTCCCATAGGTTATGCTTGTCGCTGCTACTGCACCATGCAGGTACATATATGGAGGGAACCCGTGGACTTGATGTGTTGTTATGAACTTCCGAACAATGGTCTTCCCGCAGATATTATTGGATGGCACAGAGGGGAACTGAATCACATATTTTACGTTCTATGGTCGTCCGCGCTGAGCAAGATTTAATCTCATGTTGAGGCTGCGGAGCCGTTTTATGAACAGCCTTAATTACGCAGCTGTGTTGGTGAACCCTAGGAGAAATATACAATGTGAGGGTTTATATCCCACTTCCCCTAATATGCTCCGTGATGTATATTTCTTTTAATCACCAGGATGGGGAGATTGTTTACACCGACTGGAAACTGGAGGAGAGTGAGTGAACTCAGAGGGACAATGACGACAAGGGATGAATTGCTATTTTCCTTCTCATCATCATCAAATCAATCGCTGGCCCTCTCTTCCCTCAAGGTTCAAAGGCGCTCCACTGTTTCCGAATCCATCACTGGTTGGTGAAAACGATGCAGCGCTCGCCCTTCTTCAAAGACATCGTTTTGACTACGGGAGGCTGGAACTTTGCCATCTTGAAAGAGGGAGTCATGGTAACGGCAGCCATCGATACAGCAGCAAAAAACGCCGAGGCCAATTCCAATCACATTTGTGTGATTTCGACTTTACCCACATTTTAAATCCATTGATTCCGTGTCGTGTCCTCGTAATCTCAACATCTAGACTGGACCCATCATGGTGTCACAATACATGGAGCAGGTGTGCGCTGCGGGATGCTGGTCCCTGTCCCGTCCAGCTGTGTTTTTCATCGGGAAAGAGGACGGCAGCATCGAAGTGTGGAACCTGTTAGAAAAGTCCAGCGAGCCGGCACAGACCTACGCCCACGTCACCAACGGCAAGATCACTTGTATTTCTCCATGTGCCGCTTCCCGTGAGTCTCTCTGCAGCACAACATGATGCTAAGCTAATAGAAATCTTATAATAATATACATATTTTTTTTTTTTTCTAAATGGATTCATTCATTTGTAATTACAGCCAAGCAGCAATTCTTGGCTGTGACGGACGACCTCGGAGTGATCCGTGTTTTTGAAATCCCAAAGGTGTTCAACGTTCCCTCCAGAAACGAGGTGAGACAATCTGATTTGATAATGAGCCCGAATTGAAACATGTCCGACTGACACGGATCATATTCAGGTTGCTCATCTGTCTCTTCCCTCTGTGTCTGTGTGCAGAGTCTGAATGTAAGGAAATACTTTGACCTGGAGGAGAGCAGGTTGACGGATTACTTGAAGAGGGAGAAGCAGTGGGAGCTGGAGAGGAGAGAAGAGGAAAATGTCAAGAAGGCAATGGTGAGACATCACTTCTCAAGTGTCAATATTAGAGTTACCTCAGCCACATCTGATTTGCCCCAAAACAGCAATGTATCTACCTCTGTAGGTGTATCGTCTTGTTTATCAGCATGTTTACGTAAAACAAAGCTACAGAACATAATCCCACAAAATAACCCTCACTCTGACAATCTATAAACACGTACGGGCGTAATTCAAAAAGTCCTCAGCCTGTCGCAGAAACAAAAGATCATGGGTGAGTGGGTGAGCCAATTGTTTTAAAGTTAAAGGAAACTACATCAGAAAGTGATGCGAGAACATTTTTCTGCGCGTGGCCGAGAACTTTTCGAACTAACTGACACCCTCAGAGCCAGAGAGGGGGGGTTGTTAATGGAAAGGTTGTTGGTCTTCTCGCGTAGACAGATAGAAAATAGCTAAACTAAAAGCACGATAATCAATACTGTCCCTTTAAATGACCTTGAACGGTATTGATGTCCTCAGACTATGGTGAACATTAGGACTCGCTAACATTTTTATTGACTCCGTTGAAAGTGTCAACACAGTTTCAAAAGCTGAATTAGGTCCCCCCCCCTCTCTCTGTCTCTTCTTTCCTCCCCACTCATATTTAATTCATTTAGAACATCATTTGATCCTTTGTGTCAGGGACTGAAACGTCAATGTGTCTGCGAGCTGCACTGGAAAAATCTCTATGTGGCGAAATGTTTAAGGTTCAGACGTTGAGGAGACAAAAAAAGAGACGGATGAGGTTTTGCTTTGTTGCACTAATCTCACTTTAGTTTTGGAGTGAGCTCGGCAGTGTCTGTGTGATTCCGCTGAACCCGAAATGTCCTTGGCAAAGATGAGAACTATTTGATACGTTCAATAAAATGACTGCCTGCAGCCACATCTGCTCCGCAGCCACAGACGCTGACCACACTCGTGGGTCTGAATCAATCTAACAAATCAGTTTTGCAACAAAGAACGAGAACTTTTCGGGTGGTTTATCAAAGTTCCATGAGTCACGAATCAATGTTTCTCTGCTTTGTCGTCAGGAGGCGGCCCGACCTGTGAGAGAGCAGCCGAAGAATGAGGACGAGCACTTGAAGGAGTACAGAGAGTATCTGGCACTGGAGGAAGACATCCTGAAGAGCAGAGGCCTGTGGCCAGAGCCGGAAGAGGATGAGTAAAAAGTACTCGGTGGTTGAACAAGCACAAGCCTCAAATCTCTTAACTCTAAACCTAAACTTTAGCCTTAATCCCAACCGTAATCCTGAACCCTAACTGTAAATCTAATCCCTGGACCTGACCGTAAACCCAAACCCCAACCGTACACCCTAAAACTAGCCCTAACCCGTGGATTGACCACATTTTCAATTTGTGACATGACTTGACCCGTGTGTATGTCATCTACAGCACAACGACGCAGGAAATAGCTATAAATACATTTAAAACACAATAAACAAAACCATTTAATTTGGATAAACCATGGAAATCACCGTTAAGTTAACAAAGATAGTGCAAAGACACCAACCCTCACCCTTTGAGGAAGAGGGAGGTTCAACCCTCGAAACAGCTCATTAAAAAGTGAAAACCGATCAAAGTATCCTCGCTCTGTTGGGTATGATGTTGTAAATGTCCACAAAGATAAGAAATACAAGGAGGGGGGGGGGGGGCTGCAGTCAAATTGACAAGAATAAATTAAAAGTGGGGGGGGGGGGGTGGAGACATTCCAACGCGGTGCCCTGGTCACCTGATCTGTAATGAGGTCAAGGGTCAACCAATGAAACCTACCTCCTGCCTCTGAGATGTTTGAAGGGGTCGCAGCTTCGCGCTTTTTGTCAAATCAGATTCCTTTTCAGATTTTCTTTCTACAACAACAAGTCTGGAGTTTTCTCGAGCTCGATCTGTCTTTTTCTCGCCGGTGACGTCCGTGGCGAGTTGAATCTCCCTCATCAGCGGCCGGGTCATTTTCCCTCTATGTGAAACGTGCAGGGTACCCCACATGTTTGGAGATTTAGGCCCCAGACCCTCTCTCCGCCCCACCCCGACTAACACCCTCCCCAGCAGGATCAGCTAAGAGGCCAGCCAGAACAATGCCAAGGCAATGGCTTAATTCGCCAGGCCAGATTTACGGCCCCTCCTGCCCAGCACCTGCTCACATTGTTTCCCAGGATTTGGCTCAAAAACTTTGAAGAATTGGCGTTTAAAACAAAGTGGACCACAGAACCATCCATCACATGTGGTTACGCAGCCCTGCTCTCAAGTTTGGAAGATTTATTTTTTAATTGTTCTGTGAAATCACTTGGACTTGGATGAAGAAATCAAATGAAGGGAGATCCTCCTCGCGCCACTCGCGGGTCACTGGGTTCGAGGCCAAAAGCGTAAAGGAAGGAGCCGAACCTGCAAACCTCAGCGAGCTCACGCGACCGGAAAACGTGCTTGCATCCGTCATTACAACAATAACAACAGTAACTAACCAGTTATGCTGAAGACACTCCCCGTGTGTGTGTTAGTGTGTGTGTGTGTTGGCACATTCCTGAGCCAGCCTGGGTGAAAGTGAGAGGCTCCTCCAGAGGAAAAGACACTGGCTGCAAAACAGAGCTCCCAGAGAGGCTTGAGAAGGGGAAGCCACTGGAAGGCAGAGGACCTCTTTGTGTCACCCGGGACCCTCTCGGTGCCTCAGGGGCCACGGGGGGACACCTGCCCGCCTGCCTACATGCGCCCTCTCACATTAGGCCTTTCTTCAGCGTCCGCCGCCCCCTCCCCTCCGTGACAGGACCCGTCCATGTGAATGAGTCATGGCCGGTGTGAAGTCGGCCCCATGTCCCCCCCAACTCTGCTGCTGCGTTCCACCTCAGGCCATCCTCTTATTGCCCCCCCCCCTCTCCCCCCCACTCACACACACACACTTTTCTCCCCCTTCATTCGATATCTCTTGTTCAGCTCCACTCTGTGCTCTGATTTCTTAGTGAACACAGTGTGAAAACCTGGCCGTAGACATCTGCCCCCATATTATGCAATGA
>JAFBJT010106037.1:19317-31563 GCA_016785325.1 Chascanopsetta lugubris | reverse complement strand
ATATGTGTATATATGTATATGTATATATTCCCCTTTTCAAAAATAGATCCATGTGACCTAAATCTTCCATAATGGACCTTTAACATAATGTGCTATTACATAATTGGGTGTGTTTTGAATTAGATATCAATGGAACAAAAGGCAAAGAGAAGACACAAGAAAAACATAAATATATTTATTTTTTGAAGCATGCCTTTGAAGTACAGCCAACAAAAGGAGCTGAGCATTACACAGTGAAAAGGAAATATATAACTTACATGTTCTGTCAGTTTCAAGATATTAAAAATTGGTCCTCAGGTAAACACACACACACACACACACACGCACACGCGAACATAAACACGAAGCAGTCTCTCACCACACCACCTCTACGTCTCCTCCACCGTCTCTTAGCTTATAAGGTTGATTTTAAAGCACTTTCC
The DNA here is from genome assembly GCA_016785325.1 of Chascanopsetta lugubris. Lineage (NCBI taxonomy): Eukaryota > Metazoa > Chordata > Actinopteri > Pleuronectiformes > Bothidae > Chascanopsetta > Chascanopsetta lugubris. The sequence goes on along the minus strand of JAFBJT010106037.1, from coordinate 31,141 downwards.
AGTCGGTCCAGTTCTTCGCCTGTAACACGGGAGACTCTCTGCTCCGTGTTTTATTTATTTATTTAAAACAATGAAAATAAAAGACACAGGACAAAGCGGGTGGGAAGCGGTAACAGCTCACCAAGCTACATTTTCTACATACTCCCACAAACTGCTTCAGTCCATCCAGGTTGTGTCAGTGCACGAGCAGACTGGGCTTTTTGTAAACATGAACACGGAGTTGTGTTTTCTGTTGGCGTGGCGTCGCGCGGGGCGCAGGCGCCTTCATTGTCTCTTAGCGACGAGCATGGCGACCAGCACGCCGGTCAACACGCCCACTCCCAGTAGCAGCCAGTTCCTCACGCGCTCCTGATACCGCCTCGCCTCTGCACTCGCGTCCTGTCCGAAAATCTCAGCGAAGCAGTCCTGCAGTGGAGGAACAAGGAGATTTTTTTTCAGATCCACTCCGATTAAAGGTGAATTGCCAAAAAAAAATGTTTTCATTGGGATGGGAATTTTACACAAACATCAGGGATTTTAAAGGTGCGGCATGTTCGATTTGGTGACCTCTATCGGTGAAGGTGCGTGTTCTATCCCTCACCTCACCCTTCCCGTTCGAGCGTGCAGCAGAACCTGTGGTCGCTCTACGTTTGAACAGAAGATGTTTAGTACGTCCGCTCTGGGCTACTGTAAATCATGGCGGCCCCTGATGTAAAATAAGCATTAAAGGGCTCGATTTGGGGTCCTGTTGAAAGAGAGTCATGCATTCGGGCGATTATACATTCGTACAAATATTAGTACGGAATTTTTCACAAATGTGCGGAGATCCTGTGCACTGCACCTTTAAGTGAACTTGGATTAGCATCACTCTTTGAGCCGTAGTGTGGACGGCAGTGACGGTGCCCTGTTGTGGCTCATCCACTCACTTAAAGCTTTATGGTCCAATATCGAGTCAAGAGTTGCCCCTGGGGCCCGAGGGCCCACGAGGGCTGTGTTGACAGAGTGAATGATGTGAGACTGTGAACGTGCTGCACATACTGTACATGCGCTGTGTAAATGAGTGTGTGAAGTGGTGAATGGCAAATGTACATCATTTAAAAGAGCTACAAGGGATCGACAAGACTAGAAAAGCGAGATATATATATATATATATATATATATATAAATAAATAAATGCAGACTATTTATGGACAAGTGGATCTCATTGGCTGCCACCAATCTGTATTCTCAAGCTTAACTTAACAAGTCAATGAGCTTTAATGTTAAGGTTCATTGTTGCCTCCCTGATGTCTGTGTAAAATTCCAATCTGCCGAGTCAGAGTTTGGGCTCCTCCTCTGGAGACTCACCCAGCCTCCTTGGCTCTGGATCCAGGCACTGATGCGCTCGTCCAGGTACATGGTCATCCAGTCCGCGATGCGGGACACCAGCTCGCTCATGTTCTTCTCCACGCACTCCACACACAGCACGCCCCCGAAACAGAACAGGCCCACGATGCGGCCCCAGTTGACCCCGTCCTTGAACACCTCATCCATCACGCTCCGGAAGCTGTGGTAGGCCGTGTCGGGCGTGATGTCCAGCTGCAGGGCGAGGTCGCTGAACGCCTGCGTGAAGAGCAGCTCGAACTCGTCGGCCGAGTCCCTGAGAGCCGCCTTCACGGCCTCCACGCCCTCCGCGCCCTCCGCGGCCTCCGCGCCGTCCCCCGGGCCGTTGGACACGGGCGTCTGCTCACATCCGTCCCTGCTTTTCGCCTGCAAGCCGTTGCCGGCAGCCGCCTCGGCCTCGCTCCTGCCGCCGCCGCCGCCGCCGCCGTCCTGGGACCGGAGCAGAGAGGTGGGGTGGTTCCTCTGGGACAGCCTGTAGCTTATGAAGAACTCCACCAGCTCCCTGTTGCTGTACGACATTATGGCCACGGTGTGAAGCTCCGGCGTGCAGCTGGCCTAACGGGACCCCGCGGTTTCTCCTGCCATCGCTCTCAGTCTGTCGCCCGCCACATTCGAGCCTCTTCACCCTGACAGCAGCAGCAGCAGCAGCAGCAGCAGCAGCAGCAGCAGCAGCAGGAGCGTGGGAGCAGGCCGGGGTGAGAGACGGTTACGTTAGGTCATGTGAGCAGGTGCGATATAATCAGGGCTTCTGTAAACATTTGATTTCCACTCATTATTGAAGACCGTGAGAATGAATTAAAGGTGCAGTGTGTACGATTTCGGTCAGTGTACGTCACTTCTATCTATAGAAATAGAATTACTAAACAATTACAAATAGACATTTTTACAAATGTATAATCACCCCTTTTTACATAACCCCGAAATGAGCTGTTAAATGTATATTTACTCTAGGAGTGGGTCCATCTTACGGGGGCCGCCATGTTTTTACAGCGTAGACATACTAAACATCTTTATAGAGTCCTAGGTTCTCCTGCATGCTCAGAAGGGTGAGGGCGAGGTGATGGATACAACATGCAACTTCGCCTCTAGATGTCACCAAATCGGACACACTGCACCTTTAAATAAATAAAAAATGACAGATCTGATCTATTTTTAAATCAGCCATCTGGTCATCTATGAAACTGGATTGTCACGGAGCACGAAGATGTGAAGACTAAGGCAATGCAGCAGAGCAGACTGCATAGATTTCTCTGATCTACAGAAATGAATGGAAACTATCAATTCACTGGTCCGATCAGAAAACCTCCTGGAGACACAACAGCCAACAGTTTCAAACGGGAGCTAACAAACACGGCTAAGCGTTAGCATGGTGACACCCACTACCATTTAGTCGCTGAATCATCCATCGCACCAGAGACGGTGCAGCCCAGCCTCGCTGACAGCTGCGGGTCACGTCTACAGGCGCCTTTAGCATCAGCTGCTAGCTAGCTGTTTACAAACAGTGCACAGGAAACGCATGAAAACACGTCGCTAGCTGCGTCCGCCGCGCTGCAGATGATTGACAGGTGTACTCACCGCCGCTCGGAGCCGCCGTGTGGCCTCTGGGGCTGCAGCTACGGACTCTCTGGACGCTGGATGAGTGTGTGCAGACACGATATGGACATTATTGCAGCTGCAAACTCCTGTGGCCTGGGCACGGATGCACGCTGGCGGTTGGCCAATTCTGATACTGTAACGGACAGAAGTCCCGCCCTCGCGCTGCCCTCGCGCCAATCAGCGGCCGAGGCACGCAGGAAATCAGGGGGCCCGATTGGTGACGTCGGAGTCGTTGGCGTTTTAAAATTAAACAATGTAGCAACTTAAAGGTACAGTGTGGAGCCTTTAGACGAGTTGGATGAATGAGCATAAACTATGGTGGTGATCTATTATTAGTGTGTAATAACTGGTTTACACACAAGTTGTTTTCATTACGTTAGAAGGAGCATTTTATATTGACTTTGGGAGCAGACTTACCCCTTTGCGCTACCATGGTGAGACGGCAGCCAAAAAGGGACAATCTAAACACCTTTTGGGTTTAAATGATAACCGTAAACTTCCTTAGCTTACTTTCATCTCCAACCAATTCCTGTAAAGTCAAGAGTTAACATTTAAACTTGTAATATGTCTTCCATTAGCCCTTTATTGGCATAAAGCATTGATGACATAAAAAATTTAGAATTCTGCAAAGTCCAATAATATTATGTCCGTCATAAATGTCTTTTGTGCAACTAAAATATAACATCCACATGCTGGTGTGATTGGTGTCGAGTACAAAAACAAACAAAGTTGCTTTTATTAAACAAACATTTATTAAAATGTGTGCATAAGCAATTAGCATATTCTACACTTGCTATATGTGAAACGACAACATGTTACAGTTCTTTGTCACAGTCGAGGAAAAAGAAAAAGAAACCCTATGGAGGAAGGTAAGTTGATATATTCCTAAATCTTGTGACCAATAACCGGTGAATAACACAGATTTCATGAAGACTTAACAGAGAATAATGGCTAAATTATATACAAAGTCACTTACATATGCCATATATTTATGCATTATAACGCAGTCCTTTTCCCCCAGCATCTGGAACAAGGTCAATGTGGGGAAATTCAACTTTAGTGACCTTTGTCGTTTGAGACCAACTGTCTCTGGATTTGTTTTCCCCTCACTTTTAGTAAATCCTCCTCAAAACTGTTGCTCCATCAAGGCACACCACAAATCAGGGACTCTAACAAAAAGCCATCCAAGCATTTGCTTTGCCATCTTGCAATGAACCCTCCGTCTCGTTGGAACCCTCGTCTATGTTTATGGGATGAGTCTCTGCTGTCAAGTCTAAAGCCTGCTGGGATTCTGAACTCTCTTCTTGGTTTACATCAACATTTCCATTCTCAGCTGGCCTCTCTTCAGTTTCTGGTTCGCTGTCTGAGTCAATAGAGATGGTCTCCGTGTTTGTGCTGAGCTTCAAGGTACAGTTTCGTGTCTCCTTCTGCTTGTTTTGGTCTGTACTCGGAGTACCAGATTTGAGGCCTCCGGATCTGCCCGATGAGGAGCCTGCGATTTTGATCTCCTCAAAGATTATGTCATGTTTCACTTTCTTGAGAGCCTGCATGTCAAAGCCCAGCAGCACAGACAGTTTCTTGCTCTCACAGTCTTTCTCGCATGCTTTTCGTTTGATTGCAAAGTGGTTGGCAATGTCGGATTTCCACAGCCACAGACTTGCAGAGAGCTTTTCCTCTTCGTTGAGAGAAAGGTAGGGCCGCCTGTTGAAGTAGTCGGTCAGGAATTCTTTTCTCGCCTCATAAGTCTTGTGCTCATAACTTCTTGGATCCAGAGCAAGATCATCAGCCTGTTGTCCAGCAGCAGTGGAGGAAAGCTTGTCCTTGCTCATCTTCATTCTCTTAGGATTGGTTGTACCCTGCGCCGGTGGCTGCCTCTTGAGAAAGCCAGCCCCAGATGAGTTAAGCGTCAAGCCAGATTTGAAGCCCTGGCTTGCCATGTTTCTTCCAACCGCTCTGCACTGGACCAGGTGCAGTGTTATTGTGGAGGCCACCATGTTACTGGTGTACACCCCTAAGCAGTGAATGCATTTGTATGTCATCTTTTTCTCAACAGGGTGCATTGTTTGGAGCACCTGGTGTCGCTCCCTCAAATGCATGGCCAAAGCTTCTGAGATAGGACCTTTGAGGATGGTGAAACACAACGGACACAGCGTCTTACCCACCTCAGTCTTTGTTGTAGTTATACCTCTGGGAATGGGATCACTTTTCTCGGCCATTCTTGGGGGGGTGACCTTGACTGGCGGTGGGGCACGATTTGGAGAGGGTGCCGACTGATCCTGACCATTAACGGACTCCTTCATGTTAAAGGTGAGAACAACGAGCTGAACATTGCTGGACTTTTCCTGTTTGACTGTGAGATCAAACGTTAGTGGTGATGCACCTGGAGGTCCGACAAAGTCCTCAGGGTGAGCCTGGGCCTTGTGCTCCATGATTTTCTCAACACTGTGAAAAGCTGAGTGGCACTGTGGACACGTGAGTCCATGAATCAGCATGTGGTTGAGCAGAGTGTCACTGGGCAGGTAGCGGTTGCAGAGCAAACACTTGCTCGTAAAGTTGTGGATTTTCATGATGTACTTGGCCAGCGCCCACACTCTCTTTGCCTTGTGCGCACTTTCAAAATGAGCGCTGTAGAGATTTTCAGGAAAAAGCTCATTGCAAACGGTGCATATCTTCCATTTCTGTGTCTGGGCTGTGCAGACACCACCAGCATTGGTTTCAGTCACAGTGCTGTTTCCAGCCACTGTTACACGCACCTGTTTGGGTGCAGCGGGGGGCTGAGTTTTAACAACTGGGGCTGCGGGCTTCAAATAGCCAATCACTGATTGTGTTGTAGTTTCGGCCCTCATCGGTTGGCCCCTGTTAATGATCACAGGTGCAGGCAAGGTCTGAGACCTGGAGACAACAACATTAGCATGTCCAATCATGGTGGTTACCTGAGCACCGATGCGCTCATGGTACTCTATAACATGCTGTACTAGAGCCTCATAGCTACGAGTAGAAAACTGGCAGCGTTTACAGAGGATGTTGTTTCCACTGATGGCACTAGCACCATTTTTGACAGAGGCCTCTGAAACTATGCCAAGATATGGCGTGACAATATGTTGAAAATGTTCCCGATAGATGTGCCTTCTCACGACATTGTAGAGACTGTCCTTGAATGTGCATTTTTTGCAAAAGTACATCGCTCTCTCGACCCCATCTCCCTGTCGGACTCGTTCAGGATATGGTTTGTCCGTCCTTTGCTGTGCAAATCTCTGTGCGTTCCCCAAGTTCTGCCTGGCTGAACTGGGCAGGTGGAATATTTTGACATGTGTCTCCAAAGTTCTCTTGCTTGCAGTGAATGAACAGTATGGACAGTTGAGCAGAATCTTATTGTCAAAGCTTTTCCTGTGTACATTGCGGAAATGATTTTTGTAGCCTGAGTAGTATTTGGAAGAAAATGGGCACTCTGTGCAGCAAAATGGCTTTGATCTGTATTCCTATCAGACAGAAAGGGAAACAAAACAGTGGCATTAGAACAAATGCAGGGGTTTGTGTGTGAGAGTAAAATTGATTATTTGAAGGGCATAAATGAGTTACCTGTGTTTTAGAATATGACGGATCCCATCCACAGATGTCAAGGCAGAGCGTGCCCTTTACAAACTGGTCATTTGGACAAAAATCTTTGAATTCCTGTGTAAACAATTTACAAAGATCAGATGTTTCGTCATTCTCAGTGATCCATCGTATTGTCAGTAGAAAATTCAACCACCATGTTAATTGTTTGTGTGTTTTGTTGTTAACTGTGTTTCAAATGTACGTAAAGTTCCCTGTGGGAATGAATAAAGTAACCTCTGTTCACGCTAGTGTCTTATTTTTCAGATCATACAACATACCATGCAAATCTACTAACCTCTGCTGCCTCCTTGCAGAACTCCAGTCCAATGTCTCCGAGTGCTTTCTTCACTTGTTTCCTCGCTCTCCTGATTCTGGTCAGATTGTTCACTGGGAGTTGATACATCTCTCCTAGTAAACACAATGTCACTTGTAAGTCTGATTGTTTCCCAGATTGGTTTTAATTGTACAATGAGACATTTCAGTTCACACAATAGCATCATAACTGTATTAACCAGTTGCCCACCCCCTTAATACTTAGAATACAGTAAGCTTCCTCCATTCATCAAATCAGTGTAAGTGCTCTTACATCTGATAACAGATATTATTATCTGGGATCAGAGCTGCAGTGTGTTCAGGGGCCCAGTGCTGTTTCCGTGTACACGCTTCGCACTAGCTGTCTCCACCGCCTTTGTTATTGTGATTTTTTTGCTACTGTTGAACCACAGAGCGGATCTGTGACAGCTCTGGCTACTTGTTGCCCAGTGACCACAGTGAAAAGACGTTAATGAACCATGATGTGCTACGCTTTGTGTGCTAGCCTCACTATGCTAACCTAGCTTAGCCCTGGTGCCCGCTATTGACCACCTACTTAGCATCATGCTAGCACTGCATAGCCGGCTGTCCGTCATTAATTTCTCATTTTTCACACAGGAAATATGCCGATAGACTTCACTCACCTAGGCGTGTGTATGAAGACTGGCTTCACTGTGGTCTCGTTGTTACATAAATGGTTAATACGGAGGTTAAAGCTTGTGGTCGGGGACGCGCAGACTGATGGGGATGCTCGCTCTCATCGAAGCCGGTGCTGATGCTCTCTGCTGCTCCACGGCTAGCTTACGATGCTAACTAGTTAGCCGTCGCATCAGGTCTGCCGAGGCTGCTTGGCAAGCAGGGGGCCAAAACGTGGCCACAGAGAGGAGCAGATAGCAGGAAAACTGTAAACCACGATGGTGAAGTCGACCGGCAACACCCAGAACTCTATGTCCTTACAGTGTGTCAATGCTCGGCAACGGCAGCCTGCTAGCTAACACTGTCTACAGTCTAAAGTGAGCCAACTCTCAATCCAAAATGGCGACGGCGAAAAGACGGAAGTCGTTGCAGGGAGCTGGTGGGCACAGGATGAATGGCCAAAAGTTTGTATCCATTGTGCTCTTGTTTTTAAAATGCTTTACTTTTGTTGTAAAAATACACATTTCTTGGGCATTAGTGTTGATAAAAGAGTTATGTGGAACATCCTCCATTCATTCTTCTTCCAAACCCAACATTTACTTTGATTCATTTGTTTGTTTTACATGAGCACATGACCCATGGTGTCATGAACCCAGGCTTCTCAGAAAACACATTCAATAACATGATCATTCATTTTCAACAGGTGTCAGCAACAACTTCAAGATGTCATTCCAGTGGTTCCATCACTTCGAGTACAACAACGCGTGGTCCAGTCATCACCAGTCTGGTCATGGTCCTGTAGTCCAGGTCGAGAACACACTGTCCGTTCACGTGGCACACAAACTGACGAACCTACACAACATTAAAGCAGGTATGTTAATGAGGATTTTAATTCTCATGGGGTTTTACGTATCATATTCTCCCTGTATACATGTATCTGACCTTAACTCCAGCAGCTGCCGCCGGACTTCCAGGGTCAACGGCCTGCACATAACAGGGGGCCCTGCCCCTGACGACGAAACCCCAGCCCAGGGCGTCTCCTATCACCTGTCATCATGTTAAAAAAAAAAAAAAACATATATCGGTGGAACCTCTGGAATCTCCACTTTAGATTTTTGTCATTCCAGGTGGTTGAAATAATTTGTCCCAAATCATTTCTTTAATGAACCTGCCTGATATTATTTAGCTAAGAAGACGGTTCGAGGTTTGGAGTGTAAGAATGAGCTGAAATGGAGTTTAGGTTGCCACAGCCACTCACCGTCAACACTTTCTTGATGAAGGGTGCTCCAGGGGCCAATAACTCTTCACATGTAACAATTCTTGTAAGAACTGTAATGTAATGTGATTCATGTGTTCACACACTTTATCATGCAAGACTGAATGCAAAGTCTTTGGTTCAATGAATAGTAATCGTACACTTGCCTGAATTAGGATTACATCTTACCACTGGGGATGAGGACAACTGGACCAGAGGTGGAAACCCAGCAGAGTGAAGCTGAAGGGAATTCAAGCTGCCTCTTCGTCCACTCGTGGCCGGTTTCAGGTCAGTACCCGACTCCACTTTGATTGAAGATGTAATGATGATATACACTTTGATTATAGTTCACAAAGAGAGACATTTTTTTTGTTTTATTCCTACCTGAGTGGAAGACACTGTTGCCCCCCTGCGGTGTGTTTTTGCGTACAACAAATGGGCTGTCATGGTGGTGATCGTCATGCGTCGGCGCTGCCCCGCCTTCATTGTCTTTGTCTTGCTCATTTTCACTCAGTAGTTCTGATAATCTGCGTCTGCGTCGAAAATTAATGCAGAACTGATAGAGGAGTCCACTGTCAAAGAAGTCGTGTTTATTTGCCACTGGTGGAAGGGAGAGAGAGAGAGAGAGAGAGAGAGAGAGAGAGAGCGCGCTAAGATTTGAGTGTCAATGGATTTAATCCTTCTCATCTCTGATAACACATCAAAATAAACCATTGCTCTGCTCACCATGCTGAATGATGCCATGCTCCTGCAAAGCACGGCACAGCTCCACGCCCCGGCGCCGGCTCTCCGCCTCTCCATTCTGAAGGAGCCAGTCGATCAGCTGGCAGCCGGGGAAGGCTCGCTGATATGCAACACCGTGCTCCTCCCTCAGCTGCAAGATGGAGTTCTTCTCAGCTATGAGACTGGAGTTAACATACAAAGTTACACACAAGCTTTCTCATAACGAGGTAGAAACCCCCTCATTCATCAAATGATCATTTATTAGAGCCAACCGATGAAGCTGGCAGATAATGTTGGCCTACATGGCAGCTCGTACGCGTCTCAGTAGTTGCTTTCAATTGTACCTTCATCTCTGCAAATAAGATGCACAGCTGTGTTTACGTTTCATGAGGGTTAGGTAAATGAAATGGAATATGATTTAGTACAACTCATTTTTTTTTTTTTTTTTGTTTTTTTTTTTTTTTTTTTTTTTTTTTAATAATGAGAATATTTGTAAATGATACCACAAATCTGTTTTGTTTACATGACCCTAGAATGGGCCTATTTTATATTTTTCACCTGATTTTACGATGGTCCAGATTGGACCCACCCAACAACTACGTACTCCCTCTAATATCTCAAGGCTAATGTGGGTCGTCCTATGTGATTGTTCTCTTGAGGACTCACTGCAAACACAGGAGGTCTTACTGTTCATAGAGCCGTTGTCCTCTCATGAAGATCTTCACCTCTAAATTGAAGGGAACGGTGCCATCATCCTTTCGAAAGCGGTACAGCAGTTTGGCATCCTTGAATACTGACCTCTTGTCACAGGCTAAGAAAAATAAACGCAAAGACTTTCTAAATGTTACTGTTGCAGATATGGAGCTTCCTGCACTGAGGCCTGCCTTTGAGCCTCCACCTTACCGTGATGAACGATGTCGTGGTCCATGAGGTGCTGCATGAGGCACACAGCTGTAGCTCGATTGGGAGATTCCTTATGGCTCACCAGCCAGTCTATCAGCTCCTGTGCTACGAAGCAGTTGGGATATGTTCGCAGGTGGTAGCGTCGATCCTTAATCAGTTTTCCATCGTGAAGCCTCAACCTTGAAAAATGAGTTCAAATTTCGTCTCAAATCTTGCGCTCAGTATCTCACGTATCCCTAAATATTGATATTTACAGTCAGTTCGAGCGGCTCGCCTCATACCTGAGTTGTTCTCCGGCAATCATAACTTCAGCCTTGTGCTGTCTCCCCATGGCTTTCCTCCTAATGCTGCTTGTTTGCTCCATGTTTGTTATCTCTGAATGACAAAGTAAGTGAAAATCACTTTTAGTTACACCCCTTCATGTTTACAAAATAACCGCTGAAACACACAGAGCCCCTCTGCCATGTGGGATGGATGTTGTGTGTATACAGAAACACAGACTTACATATGTGTCGGCTCTCCGTCCAGATACCGCACAGACTAGTCGTCCTTGCTGAACATTGTGTTTTAACTTAGCAGTCGAAATTCACTCTCTCTCATCGTGACTGTACACAATGACATCGCTGACTTGTCCCTGTATTGTCCGGCGCTCACATGTCTTATCGCTTTGAAACCGTCCAATGAGTGATTGCTGAAGTCCACATGATAGCCCTTTGCCAATCGCCTTTATGGTGCCAATTACCCTGTGACGGCCACTTAATGGACGCAGTCATGTCAGTTGTTTTTCCAAACACTGCTTTTGAAGGGATTGTTTGTGTGTTTAAGTGCATGATTCTACACTGGAACAACCTCAGGAACATTGTACACTTGTCTCTGAACATTTCAGAAACAGAGCCTGGGATTATCTGGAGTTCTCACTTGGGTGTATCAGCTTTGTAGTGGAGACGCTGTTGTGCGTCAGCCTGTCAGCATCAGATAAATCTGAACACAGTCACACTTAAGATAGTAACACAAGAGCCTGAAGTGGGAAATAAGGAGGCATTGTGTGATTGTTTGGCAGCAGAGAGTCATGTCAGTGACAGTAGCGTGGCTGTGTGGTGTTTATTCTCAGAAGCAGCGCTGTAACCGATGACAGGGCAGGTTGTGTAAGAAAAGCTTGTGAACACAAAAAAAGCTGCTGTCCCAGGGTCGGACGACCCCCCCCCCCCTGCTCAGACTGCGTATCAATCCTCGCAGGTTCAATAGAGTTTGCGGGACAATAACACAACTATAGCTCCCAACTTCGTATGATGTTCTCGAATGATCTTCATGTCAACAGACTCGCGTCAAAAATATAGTCGTCCATCAAATGTACTATTGCTCACACGAGTGAGTCATACCTTTTGGGCCGGATCCATTTGTGTGTCCTCATCACACACACACACACACCCACACACCCAC
>JAFBJT010106037.1:0-17685 GCA_016785325.1 Chascanopsetta lugubris | reverse complement strand
CTAGCTGTGAGGGGGGGGGGGGGCACTCCTCCTCCCCGAGGACCTTTCAAGTGCTACATGCTCCAATTTATCAGGACAAGATAATCCACTGGTTGATTAGGTGGGAGATGTCACCCTGTGTGAGTGTGTGTGTGAGAGAGGGAGAGGGGGAGAGCTGAATGGTGCTGAGGAAAGAGAGCGAGGGAGCCGGGCCCCTGATGTAAGACAGTCTAATGAAGCGGTGAGGCAGAGATGGAGTAAGTCGGAGTGAGAGAGACGTCTCCATTCTGGCTCATGAGCTTTGCCGAGTGTCTCGGCGTCCTCTAAGGCAAGGTGACGGGCCTCTGTCGGCTCTGACTGTCTGAGGGGCCCATTAATATCCTGTCTGGACCCTCCCCTGCAGGCCCCTCCCAGCGCTGGACACGGGCGCAGAGGAAATGAAAAAAGATTCCGCTCGGGTTTCTGGGTGTACCCTCTGGTGGCGGGAGGTTAGCTGTGCCGTTAACTGTAGCATCTGGTGCGCGGTGCGGCGGCGGACAGATGTGTCGTACCTCATGCGCGACAGTTATCCCTGCTCTGGGGCCACGGAGACTCTCTGCAACACACACTTGGTATGCAGGAGGGCCGACCGCGGTTGTTTGGGGGGACGTACATTCATCGGGGGAGACCTCAAACTGTAGCTCAGCACTTGAAAGGAACGGAGATTTACTCCTTTTCTCTCCTCGCATTCATTATTGTTAATTATTACTGAATCACAGGAAGCGAAACGCAGCAGAGACGGTCATACACTTGTGCACGTGCCCTTTTTTAATTGTGCTTAAAATGCTATTAACTTCTGTTTGAGAGATTTATAATTTAATCAAATCTCCTGCTCAAATGACACAATGTTCTATTTTATACTCTTTTATTAATCACCTCCTCCTCCTCGTGCATACAGACTCTTCCTGTGTGATGTTTGCTTCACTCTCTCTGTGCAAACGGGTGTAGATGAACCAACCCAACAGTATTATAAAATCCGTATGTCCACTCTGAGCTACTGTAAAAACACAGAGGCCCCACGGAGAGTAGCCCCCTCCTCATTTAGATTTGTGTTAATGGGCTCATTTAAGGGTAATAGTAATAATTAATACATTTCGGTGACAATGAAGATGTCAGTATTATTGTTCTGTTACATGTTTTCCTATGAACAGAAGTGACAAAAATGACGGAAATCTTACGTACTGCACCTTTAAAGTCATTTTACATGAGAGAGTGTAAAGTTATAATTTACGATATCTAGGCTATCAGATTCAAATGGAAAAATACTGACATTCTAAAAGCTTGATCAAAGTTGCCCTTCAAGAAGATAAATGTATAAAGAGCGAAGTATCAGATTAAGTTACACCTTCGGCCCAAACCTCCAAAACACTTTGTCTTCGGGTCAAAGTGAGAAAAGAGATCTCAAGGCGCCTGGAATGAGAAACTGTATCATGTCTGTGGTGAAACCTTTAGTACCACTGTGACTAAAACAGGGAGATCAAGTGTTACAGCTCTCAGTGCAACACACACACACACACACACACACAGTGCGTTTTGCCCTCAGCAGCATCTCTGTAATCAGACAGAGATGTATCCCCATCGATCCCTGCGGCCGCGCTCGCTGGAAATCTGCTGCGTGTAGCACCTGGCAACCTTCGCCGCTTGTCCGGAGCTGCCCCGAACACACAGGTTAAAAAGCTTTCATTACTGTCTCCTCCGCTCCGCCGCCTAATGACAAAATACTGCCTTTATGAGGATCAATAACCCCACCGGTCAGCCTGCAGGAGGGGGTGCAGACGAAACGCTGAGTGTATACGGCCTCACGAAACCCAGATTCCCCTGTTTGACCGCGGCGGTGCTGCGGCATAAAAGCATTTATAAGAAGAAATTCACTGACGGCGCCCAGCTCGGAGATTACAGCGCGACAAACGTTGTTTCTATGAATCCCGGCGTGATGCGGAGTGACCAGCGTGAGGAGGAGGAGGAGCGGGAGCTGACAGGTCACGCTAAATCACTGTAAACACAGGCGCAGCCACACACCATGCGTTCATCCCATTACCAGCACTGTGATGCCGTGTAATAGAGAAGCAAAGGTGCACAAGCCAAGGTGTTTGTTTGTTCGTTTGTTTCACAAATCATCGGGAAGCTGCTCTGAATTCCTTTGCCGTTGTCCCCAGTATTGTCGACCTGTTTGGGCTGATTTGACCTGCCGGTCAGCTCCACTCCACATGCTGCTGTTTGTGGTGTTTACATCACAGTGCCAAGTGTCTTCTCTTTTGCTTTGCTAACCAAGGCTTTACAGGTAGAAGTGGTTGTTTGCCTGAAATGATCATTTACGTCACTCTCAGGTGTGTATATTAAAGGTACAGTGTGTAAGATTTGGTGACATCTATGGTGAAGTTGCATGTTGTATCCATCGCCTCACACTTCCCTTTCCAGGGGAGAAAGGGAAGTGGAGGACCTATGGAAGCCCTCAGAGGTCATTAAAGCTCAAAAGATGTGTAGTGTTTCCACTCTGGGCTGCTCAAAAAAACATGGCGGCCCCCATGAGAGGACCTGCTCCAGTCGCTAATATGAAGCTTAATCGTACACACTTTAAGGAACCACGAGCAAGAAAGAGTCTCATCTACACATCCAAGAACAATCAGTGAAGTTCTTCATGCAGTCATTGCCAGTTTTCCTACATTAGTTTTATGTGAATGAGTTTGACACTGAATCAAATCTCTTTAAATGCACATGCAGGATTTAATGACACCTAGAGGTGAAGTTGCACCCTTCAGGTATGAAAACTCCAAATATGTTGACTTTGTCCCTTCTGGGCTCCTGTGGTGCCACACGGTGGATATACCTCATTTCATTAGTCGATGTACCTTTCAGACACTGGGTCCTGCAGTGAGCTGAGCACAGTCCACACAGAGGAGCCATGGAGCAGATAAGTTACCGGTGTTATGACTGTGTCTGGTTTTCAAATAAGATACGACCGTGGCGGCTGACAGCCTTGGCCCGATCGCACCGCGGCCGCTGATGGAAGACGAGACTTGGGGGAATATAAATTTCCCCAGTGCCGACAAACCGTCCAGATGGATGGGCCCCCACCAATCAAAGCCATCAGCTTGTGTGACAGATGTCTCGGGCTTGTAACCCGGATAGTAAACAGAGGAGGGATGGAAAGGTAGAAAAAGAAAGAGAGAGAGAGAGGGAGGAGATTCCTTTTTTGGGGAATTTCTTTTCAAACGGGATCAGATGTAAGATCTAGAAATGGATGTCAACATATCAACTGATATGAACTCGTATCAACTATCAACTTGTTCTGTCCACCACTCCAGCTCCTGTTTTCACCCTCTCCACAGCTCAACGGCCCCTCCCTCACGGACTGCTCTGATTGGCCAGCTCTCCTGTGATGGAAGCTGAAACAGGAAGACTCCTGCACATTGACATACAACACCCTGACATGAGCTCAGGAGGGAAACAGGAAGCTGTTCCCCCAGCAGCAGCGTTCTGTGAGAGCCCCCCCTTCTGGACGGGCAGGTAGTCCTACATGCACAGAACACACACACAACTCACTGCAGGGCAATAGAAGCCAAACCACATGGATTTCTTGGCCAATGACTTTTACATGAATAAATAATAATTCAAGTATTGCTTGTTTTTAAAAATGTAAATCAGCAAACCGACTGATATCAGGTCCTTCAGCCCACTTCCTGTTAACATGTCGCTTCAGCCTGCACTGCTTCTGTACTACACTGTACTTCAAGTTTAGTATTATTATGCCATTGTGCACTTTATTATATTTATGTTATCGTGAGCTGCCATAACATGTATATTTCTCCACTGTGGGATCAATAAAAACATTCTATTCTCTCTCAGTATCAATATCCCTGTGAAAGGCAGTTGTTGTCATCAGTCAACTGATAAGTTGATCAGCCATTTCTTAAAATGCAATTAAATGAATTTACCGACGTGAGTGTATCGTTGATAATATCCTGAACAGTGCATAAAGTTCCACCGTACTTTAGTTGTTATATTTTACAATTTCTTCAAAAATAGTACAAACAATGAGTCATCACTTCCAGAGAGAAGTAACGTGCAGGTCATATTAAAACACAGAACATGAACAGGTGAGTGTTTCTAAAAAAAAATGAAATGGCCATTATAAATAAAACATTTGGAAATAAACAGAAAATCTACACTTAAATTATTCCAGGGCAATCTGCTATTACAAATGTGTGTTCACATTTCACCGTGGATTCCTGCCCAGAAACTCACCATCTGTTTTCTTACATCCATTTCTTTGCCACGTTTCCACCTCTCTTTATTCAGCAAGGTGTGTGTGTGTGTGTGTGTGTGTGTGTGTGTGTGTGTGTGTGTGTGTGTCGGATGGAGGTGGGGGTTAAAGCTATCCCTGCTGCATTAATGAGACCTTGTGTTCCACGATAGATTTTTTCACCCCGAGCCAGCAGCTTGATTGAAGCAGAGCTCTCTCAATTTCAAAACCTCTCTCTCCCTCTCTCTCTCTCTCTCTCCCTTTCCACTCATGCCAACACCTTCACTGGGCCACCTCCCCCCCCCCCCCTCTCTCCCATGCCAACACCTTCACTGGGCCCCCCCCCCCCCCCCTCTCTCCCATGGTGATGGGTGGTGCAGACGGAGCGGGGGGCTTAACCTGGACGTGGAAGGAATATTGGATGCCAGTGTGACAGATTACAGTGGTAATAGACACCCAGGCCAAATCCTCAAGGATTACAATCATATTTTCATATGGCTCAGGGTCGGCCGGAGGTCGAGCTGCCAGGACCACGGTCAACAGGGCGACAGGGAACCTCAAACCACACACACACACACACACACACACACACACACATACACCAGGTCTCTGGCCGACTGTGTCGCAGCTCTCGCATATATTCATAGATTCTATGAAAGAATTTACATAGAACTCATCATTCTAATGACCTCTAGTTAAAACAGCTTTAATCTGAGGAAATGTTCATGAGTGGATGTTGAACAGAGGGAACTCACACTGACTCTGCACTCAGGGATTCACCGGAGCTGTCCATCACGATCTGTCTCACACCTGAAGAATCGACACCATCACGTGAATGCAGGTGGCAAACGGCGTGCAAATGGCGTGAGTGTTAAAGGTGCAGTGTGTACAATTTGATGACATCTGGTGGTGCGTTGCATGTCGTATCCATCAGCTCACCCTAACCCTTCCGAGCATCCAGGAGAACCGGTGGTAGCCCTCAGGTGATGTTTAGTGATGAGTGGGCTGCGACCCATCCTTGGAGAACCGCGGCACTAAAGGACACCAGAGCCCAAGTAACATGGAGTCCTGGGCCAATGGCTTTGACAGGAAACATAAATAAACATCATTTTGGTTTAAAATGGTTTAAAATGTTTATCTAACTGATCTCCGGTGTGGCCCTGAGGCTTGGATTGCAGGACACACGTGCAGCGGTTGCATACGTTGAAAGTCTACTTAGTGTTTAATAGGCTGCAGCAATAATAATACAAACAAATAATAAGCACATAGTGTATTCACGGTTACTTCTCATTAACAATTTGCGATCAGCGCGTATTTCTGCATTCATGTCTGTGTATCGAATAGCTGGAGCCGGCAGGGAGCTTAGCTCGGCCCTCGTGCTGCAGCCTGTGGGCTCGCGCAGTACAGGCGCGCGTCATGAGGATGCTAAACACATCCACATGCACCCGCGCAGCTCCGAAGCTGCCCCAGCGCCACAGCCTCGGCTTGAGGTGGACCCTGCCCCGACAGCTCCCAGCGCAACCCATGAATTATGCCGTTTAATGGCAGCGCCGGGGAAATCCTGCCGCTATCTCACAGGCGGCGAGCCGCAGCGTTCAGCCGGCCTGAGAGGCCGCGGTGTGGGCCGTCCGGCGGAGCGAGCGGAGGTTATGAGGCGAGACGATGTGTAAATGTCCTCGCGCCGCGTTCACGCTGATCAGCCGCGACGATTCGGGAGATTCATGGGTCCTGAAACAACAGCGAGGAAGGTCCCTTTGGCGCTCGGCCTCGGCACATTCACGGGATATAAAAACAATTTTATATTCCATTATCTTTTATGTGGCGAGCCCCACCGGGTGTCACTGTGATACGGTCTGGAGGACAGGATGAGATCCCCCTGCTTAGGAGATGCTGTGTTTGAGCGAGCGAGGCGAGTACACACATCAAGAGTTATGGCCAAAGTAGTTTGACGGCTGTAAATAGTCCTTTAACGCGGCCGTTACCTCGACAGGTTAATGGTACAGTACAATGGCACAGTTAACTGTGAGTTCAGGGAACTTATTTATGCAGCACACAAACATGCTGTTCGCCGCACCACTTCACCAAGATGGAGTTTTTCATCTGGAACCGAATCTGTCAAAAAATAGTGATGTATCCACTGATGAATTAAATACACTTAAATATGTCACTCTCACATTTGTGGCAAACGTGATCAAAACATGACAAAGAATAAACTATGTATTTTTAGAAATGATACGTGCAAAGAAGAATAAAGAACATGTTGAAGATTAAAGTGGTCTCAGAGCAGATGAGTCTTAAGGGGCTTTGACTGGAGGGAGCATGAAGGACTGAATCTCAGTTGATCCAGATGTTGCCCTGTAAACATTAGTCTTGAATTGATCCTCATGGCTGTTGGTGCCCAGTGGAGGTTGATGGGCAGACATCTGCCCTTTAAGGTTGATTGAAGACCAGAGCTGCTGCTGCTGCTGCTGCTGCTGCTGCTGCTGCCTTCTGGACCACCTGTTTGTCTGAATGATGGAGGGAGAGCCGCCAAAAGGGACGTTAAAGTACTCGTCAAATAAAGAGGCGTCTCAGATTCTCAATGAGAACAATATCTGTTCAACTATGTTACAACTCCTCTAATCCCCTGATGTAAAGTCTACATCTGGAAAATTGTGTCAGAGACTGGAAAATCTAAAGAAACACAGTGGTGGTGCTGGTTTATTGAAATGGAAGGAGGAAGAGGATGTTTTTACTCTTTGTATCAAATCTCATTCACTGATGTCACGCGTCATCAAACATCAGGGAACTAAACTGCAACATTTTCATTTAAAGGTGCAGAGTCTAAGATTTGGTGAAATCTAGAGAATGCAGGGAAACCTATGGTAGACTTCAGTTGTCATTCAAACTCAGAAGGTGTTTGGTATGTCCACTCTGGGCTACTGTACAAAACATGGGGGCATGTAACATTAATGAGCTCATTCAAGGGTCACGGGGAAAAAACATTTAGGTGACATAAATTCATTAAAATGCCCTTATGTAACTGTTTTGTAATATTGAATACAAGTGAAAAACATGACTGAAATCTTTCACACTGCACCTTTAAATCAAAAACCCAACCAGCTGATCTGCAGCCTCACCAGACAGACACAGACCGCCGGTGTTGTCCACCGCCGCCCTGACGACTGTCATTCATCCTTTATAAAGACGTCACTCGGCGATGCGCCGATGCACCGGGGCGCCATCGATCTGCTGACTGCTGCGGCGCCGCATCGCTCCATCAAAGTGTCCCATTGGATAAATGCAAGACTTTGGCTTTTCTCGCTGCGCACGGAGACGAGCCGGCGGCCACGTCACCCCTGATCTCTGGGCAGAGGAATCCCTCAGGGCCGGACATCATGGCACTCGGACTGCCGCCACGCCCGCCATCGCTCTTCCTTAACCCCACACACACACACACACACACGCCACCATCCGCTGGTGTTTGTATTAGTATAATAACGTCACATATCCGGTGCAGCTGCTCTCCAGAGGGACGTGCATCAGTGTCACCTTGACCAAGCTCAGGGCTGAACCAAATCCGAGGAGCTGTTCCACTTCCAGGCCCTGGACACCAAACTCAACCTCCTGCAGCACGTATTAGTGCGTACTTAGTATAGTTACACCTCCAGTATCCCAGCATGCCCTGCTGCTGCTGCTGCTGCTGCTGCTGCTGCTGCACACGGGGCCTCATAAACAACAGTAGCTATTATTAGCCATTATTAGTCACTGTGGTTCTTGATCTCACGTAGTACATCTTGTGCCTTTATTTACATTACCCATGGCTCAGTGTTGCCGAGCGGTGAGACCGAAATACATCCACTGACTCGCGCCGTCTCCAGAGGATGAATCTCACTCAGTTTAGATTCACTGGTTTTTCATCTAGCGCCACCTACTGGGAAGATCTTTTTTTGTGCAGAAATTCACTCTCAGATATTCATAGTCCCATTCAAGATGATGTATGATGATGACTTGGTGCAACACCTGTTTCCCTAAGGGTTGGCCTGAGGGGGCGGGGTCAGAGAAAAGCTGACTCCAACTGAATTCTGATTGGTCTCTCTGACCGGCTCTGACCTGTGATTGTTACTTGAGAAAAAGACAACAACTTGTACAAATGATTTAATTCTATACAGTGATCAGTGTGTTAGCTCAAAGCTAGAATGCTAATAGTAAACAAGAAATTAACAATGCGGACCTCATTAAAAATCACTGGACATATAATTGGCCCCTCAGTGTAAAGTGTGGCAGCCTTGTAGCAGCTGATTTGTAAAAACTCAGGATATCTCCTGTCTCCTCTAATGAAGCCATCAGGGTGAGTTTAAGTGAACGGCCCAAACAACAACTGTTTACATTAATTTCATCATTTTCCGTCTCGCGTCATCCTCATCAGGAGAGCAGTTTGAATGTCCTCACCGAGGTTGCTCTGACCAATCAACATTGAAACGGTGAGCAGGTTCAGTTGCTACATGAAGTGATGTTCGATCCCCCTCCTTGGTAAATGGCTCCAAGCCTCAAACATATCGTGTGAAAGGATCTCAAGGCTTTTTGGACATTTGCCAAAGTTTGCTCATATAAAAAAAGAGCAGCGTTGAAAATAAAGGCAATCAGGAGAAAATCACACCACGTCTAGAGCGGCAGCACCGTGTCCATCACGTGGCCTTTTTTCTCTGCCGCGACGGCTCTCACCGACATTTAAGCGCCATCACATTTCACTGTCAGCGAAGCCTTTTCAATCAAGCTCCCGTCATCAAGCTTCAGCCCCATTAGTGAGTCCACAGAGCGCTGCACGTCCACGGAGGAGCTGCTGCTGTTAATGAGCGTTTCTGTGATCCCCGGTCAGAGGCCGCCGGGGCACGGGGCTAAATGGAGCACCCGGTAATTTAGAGGAGCTGGATTCAATTTCTGTTTCCTTTCCTACACTGTTTAGGGCCTCTTACTTTATTTATTTTTTAAACGCCTGAGCTTTTAAGAGATGATTAAAATCAATAGTGTGGTAAAGCCTCAGCGTTCCCACTGTGGATGTTTAACTGCGCTGGGTGTGGTTGGGATTCAGCTCCCGGCCTCACTGTCAGATCACTGAAGGTCTATTTAGTCATTCTACAGGGAGACCTTCTTCTCCTCCGTCCTCCCTCTTCCTCTATTCTTCTTCTCCCTGTGTCTCCTTCCCTCCCTCTACATTTTTTTTCTGTTTTCACTGAATCTGAGAAAATGATTGGCAGACGACCCCTGGGAAAAAGCGGAGTGCGGGCCTTTTCCTCTCTGAGCTCATGACACTCAAACACACTGACAGACAAAGCGGGCGCGTGCACACACACGTGAACAGACACACACACACTCATCTTAAAGGCAAGTGACAGAATATAAATAAGGACACACACAGACAGGGATTGACTTGGCACAGTTCCTACAGCTTCGCATATTTACAAAGAAATTAATGAAACTCTTAAACCTCACTCACTTTAGAAAAAGTCCTCATGACCCACAATCATCATCGGACTATTATTTTGTTCCCTCGCTACTTCAAACTCTGAATGAGGCATTAAAAAAAAAAGAAGGATCAGTGTGACAATACAACAAATCACTTCAGTTTGAAGCCACAGGGAAAAGAAAACTATGAATAAAAAAGGTAAATGATTACATTTTAAATCTCCGACCTTTAGTAACCTCACCCGGCAAACGCAAGCATTCAAATCACTGAATCCATCTGCTTTATCGTCAAATGTGCTGCAATTTAGACAATCGAACAATATGTTTGTCATTCGTAGCAATTCAGTGAGGCAGGTGAACAACACTCTGTGGGAGAGCTTCTCAAAAAGTCACTGCTAAACTACATGGTAAGTTGGTGACTTGGTGAAAGTGAAGGAACAACGAGTACGATTTAAAGTCAGGAGTTCATGTTGCACCTGAATTTCCCAAACCTCGCCCCTGTTCCCGAACAAAGGTGAGGATAATGCCTATGGTGGCCTTCATCATGTAACTGTCCGTTCTGGGCTACTGTACAAAGAAGGCTGTGCGGGGAGGCAGCCTCCAAAGACCCCGCTCCTGATGGAAATATGAGGGGCTCAGTCTTACTTCACAAATCTACATTTAATTAATGTCACTGAGAATAATTGGACCTCATGCAACTTTAAAAGACCACTGAACTAGCTGACATGCCAATTTTGAAAAATGTACTAAGCTGTTCAAACTTAAACACAAACAACACCAAATCTGCACTGTAAATAAAGCAGGTAGGATGAGCACCAAATGTTGCATCCTCACATTTGCACATTTTAAACTATCCCTCCTTAACCCGTCAGGCACAAGACCTCAGTGCGTCTGTCTGAGCGACTGCAGACGGACAAAATGGGAGCGGCTCCGACAGAGAGCCGCCAACAACAGCCAGACACAAGTGACTCCACTTGATTCCCACAACAACTTCAGCTGCCGTCGTAATCACAAGCCTTTAAAAAAAGGGACAGGGAGTCAAGGGTGCTCCACCCGCTGATTGTCTGTGAGCTCTTGATGAGCTGCTATTATATGAGATGAGAGGGAAGTGGGGTGGGGTGGGGTGGGGGTGGGGGATAGAGAGAGAGGGGGGGGGGGGTTGAAAAAGCAAAGAAAATCTAAATCAAAAACTTAAACAGGGCTTGAGGGAAACGCTGCAATAATCAACTCCACTCAGCTGAAATTATAGATGAATTAAGCACTCTGTTAGTGATTAATTAAACCGAGAGATTCAAACTAATGAGACCACACAGAGCAGAGTGTGTGTGTGTGTGTGTGTGTGTGTTGCAGAGGACACACCGGTTTGGGGCTGCAACCCACTTTAAAGCAGGATTAGAAGCAGCGGTTGATGTTGAGATGGCTGCACCGCGCTGCTGTGCTCACAAGTGGCCGAAGAGATTACAGCTTAAAGAGCAGGAACGAGAAGCCGAGCGCCTGATGGACTGAGCACAACCTGCGGCGTCTTCGACAGGCGTCCACATCTTACAGTAATATGACAAAACACAAGGTTCATGTCAGCAGCATGCACACACCACTGTGCACACGGGTCATTCGTTAGTAGCTGTTGTTTGTTAACGTTATCTTTTAATTAAAAAGTCCATTCGTATTTTAGGAATTACTCTAAAAAATGATGTTTTGCTCATCCCCTGCATTTCTTTCTTTGATGTTTTATATTGGAACAAACAATATCTTTATCTGTGCCACCGTCAAAGTTTCAAAAATAAAAAGTGAATGTGCCTTTAACTTTTACCTTTTAACTTCAAGTAGGATGAAGGTCAGAGGTCTGCTGAATTCATCCATGCAGAATCACTTTGTATAGTTTAGTGACATCTGGTGGTGCAGTTGCAAGTTGGAGATGAACGTCCTGAACCTCACCTCAACCAAGCTCATTCTAGAGTCGGGATGTCAAACATATGGCCCGCGGGCCAGAACCGGCCCACCAGAGGGTCCAATCCAGCCCAGGGGATGAGTTTGTGAGAATAATCTCATCAGAATCTTACACACTGGACCTTTAACGAGCCGATTGTTTCCATCAGCAGTTCACGGCCTTCACCCGCACCTTTGACCTCCGGCTCCGTTCAGCCCGAGCTGCAGCTGCAACGTTCCACCTGTGACTGACAATAACAATGAGTCCTGAGAGCAGAGGAGCAGCGCCATGTCTCTCTCTCTCTCTCTCTCTCCCTCCATCTCCCCCTCATTCTGACGTTTGCTCTCCCAAAAGTTGATTTCATCTGCCGTGACAGTAGTGGAGGGGCCACGGGCAGAGGTGTTACACATGCTCTGTCACCGCGCTAAACATGGCAGGAAGCGAGCGCCTCGACAGCTCTCCGCCGCGGCGGCTTGGGACGTTGGCGTTGAAGCTCTGCCTCGCCGCCGTCTGTTTGACTCCAGCCTTTATCTCTCATTTCAACTACACAACGGCAAAGCTGCTCCGCGCCTCCCCCCGTTCTGCTGCCCTACTTACTGAGGATGGATGCGCCGGCAGGGAGGCGGTGGTGAGGGAAACAATATACAGATGTAGAGGTGAGCCATTTACCTTTAAAGGTGCAGTGTGTACGATTTGGTGACAAATCAAGGTGGAAAAAAAACATTGAGGTGATTATAGATTCATGAAAATGTCAGCATGTGACTGTTCTGAAATTTCTTTAGAAGTTACAAAAATGACCGAAATCTCCAAATCGCAAAATCACATATTCATGAATTTCCATTTAGATCTGTTCAATTCTATATTTATTTGTTGGTTTACACGTCTTTTTTTGTACGTTTTGAAAGCCAAATAATGAAATATGGATGTATAAATGGAATGTGCAAAATCTTTAACAATCCAATTGTGTGCTGTAATTTCTCGGAGCACCACAGGGTTCGACCCGTTCTGCTGGCCTACTTTTACAGAATGGATGCGCAGGCATGGAGGCGGTGGAGAGAGAAAAAGATGTAGAGATGAGGCTGAGTGGGAATACGTTTAGTTTAAATGATGCAAAGAAGAGTAAACACATTTCAGCGTTTGATTAAACACACTTATTCCATGTTTCGAGGGCTGCGTCGACAAACCAGACACATTATCAGGAGCAGCGCGAGAAAAGAACAATAGCTTTTCACAGTGCAACAGGGATCCGAGATGCCAATAGCACTCAAACGGGCGTTTGATTTCAGCGTAAATAAGGCATCAGTGGCGCGGTGGTGGAAAAAATAAAGTGAATGTACACCACCGCGGGGTATCAAACTCCCCCCTTCACTCTGACTCCACAGCATTAGGCGGCTGTAATTCAGTCTTTCTTATAGATCTCATCTCTGTGGCATTATCAGCTCTCTGCCTGCATCTACCACCTCTCACGCCCGTCTGTGGAGAAGAGTGTGTGTGCACGGTGTGCTGGCATCAATCGATGCAGATCGGACCTATGGCGATGGTGACAGGTCCATTTCTCATCAATAAATCTGGATTCCATAACATCTGAAGTAAATTCCACGTTTACAAGAACTATTGAAATTTCTAATCCCAAAAAGATA
This sequence comes from Chascanopsetta lugubris, assembly GCA_016785325.1. Taxonomy (NCBI): domain Eukaryota; kingdom Metazoa; phylum Chordata; class Actinopteri; order Pleuronectiformes; family Bothidae; genus Chascanopsetta; species Chascanopsetta lugubris. Next base: position 4,412 of record JAFBJT010106037.1, on the reverse strand, counting down.
CTTTAGAAATGTAACTTGAGAGAATAAAACAAACATCTAGAGACAAAAAATATTAGGACATTGAAAAAGTTGATGTTAAAACAATATAATTATTTTCAATGAATCATGAGTAAGATTTATTGGCATCTAGTGTTGAAGTTGCATGTTGAACCTCAACCCCCCCCCCCCCCTTTGTAAAAACATGCCAATAGAAATCATTTCAACTAAATACTACAGACTGCCCCTTTAAGAGTGAAGGAACTACACATCAAAGACATCAAATACTAATGATTAATGTCCAGCAACTTAAAAGATGTTCCTCTTTCCGCATTAACTGCCACACTGGAACCGTCCAATCAGCACCAACACGGAGCTCAAAGGAACCAACCAAAAATCTTGAGGATACACCTAAGAATTATGGGTAATTCTTGACATAGAAAATGACATCATATAGATTTCTGAGTGCCATTACTCTGACACACACACACACACACACACACACACACACACACACACACACACACACACACACACACACACACACACACACACACACACACACACACACAGTGAGTCTCCAGAGGTTTCCTTCATGTCACTTGCAGGAGTCACGTCGTCCAACTTGAACTTTCACCCCGATCATATCAATTATTCATCCGTGTGCAAACTTTACAGGTCTGAATGGAGGACCTCCGGGAAGCTTGTGGAAAGTGGTTTAAATTTAGAAGGCAACAGTATATTTTTCATTTATTTATTTTTTATTTCACGGTGCCCCATAAATATTTAATCAACATCTAGTTTAACACAAGTGACACAGTGGACTTGGAAACAGCAGATCCTCGGAGTGTGAGGGTTCAGATTCCCCAAAGCAACAAGACACATTCAGCAGTATATTATTTATGAGTATGGCCTTTTCATTCGAGAATTAAAGGTTCAGTGTGTAGGATTTAGTGGCATCTAGTGGTGGCATCACATAATGGTGACAACTGAATATGTCTGATGAGGTTTAGCTAATGTTACTAAGTCTCTGCAGCTTGGTCTGTCCATTCCTGCTTATTGCAGAATGAAAGTGACTCCTGCTGGTCGTTGACGGATAGATGAGACAAGGCAAATCAAATCAGGGCAAATCCACACATCTTTACATTTCAATGGTGAAGTGCAGATTGGCATTTAAAAAAAATACGCATAATAACAAACGCCAGACACAGTCATTCGACACAGTGTGAATCTGTCTGTCTCCTTTCTGCATCACTGAATGTTTCCCAGGTTTAAATGTGTTAAAACCACCGAGGTTTATCTGATTACTCTTATCTTTTCCCTTTATAAAGACAAAATGGGAAATGGACAATCATTGACAATTCACTGAGTTATTGAGTCACTTTATTCCAGGAACTGATGCCTGAGTCCACGAGTCTGCATGCTCAGACGCGCAAGGTCTCCTTTCACTGGCTCAACACTGTGTGTGTGTGTGTGTGTGTGTGTGTGTGTGTGTGTGTGTGTGTGTGTGTGTGTGTGTGTGTGTGTGTGTGTGTGTGTGTGTGTGTGAGAGAGAGAGAGTCTGTGGAGAGTCTGTTGGCAGTGAGACAGAGCAGCTTTGCCAATCTGAGAAAATGATTGGTTTAAACATCTTAATGGGAAAATGGCGTCCAAATGACCTGAATAAATCCCGCTCCTAAACATCAGTAAAGCGCCGACAGCAGAGCGCGGCGCTGTGGTGGAATTGGACAAAATTAATGTGATGTCAATTTCACTTGAAGCTGCGAGCGACAGTGAAATTTGCCTCTGATGTGGCATCATGACGTTGTAGCGAAGTGATGCGAGACCTTCGAGGAATCACACGTGTTTCACAACAATTCATGTCTCGTTGAAATGGGATCAAACTCATAATATTACGAGATAAAAGCTGTGATCAAGACAACAATAATGCAATATAGCAGGGCTCATTTGTATTTTTATCCGTTAAGATGTTGTTATTGTACAAGAGAATTTCATTGGGAAGTTGACTGTCATACTAAGAGTTAAAAATATCACGATTGAACAGAAATTCACTAAAACAAAAAATGTGTAATATTCCAATTCCCTGTAAACAACTACAATTTAAAGTAAAATTGTGATATCAAACAAAGAAATGATGAAGAATACATTGTGAGGAAAACTTTGATTTTGTAAAAATCACATTTTAAACTGAGGATTGTGACAAAGAATTGTGATAAATTTGAAAAGTTTAATTAAAGAAAGAGTATATTTATAATTGTGTGAGAGACAAAAGTTGCAGTTACTCGTACGTATAGAGAATAACTCATTTGTGGTGTTTACGTAAGTACTTAAACATGTGGGCTGACGCACAACCGACCACAAAGCACAATGGAAGTTGAGGAATGTGATGTTCCACTTGGTTTCAGCCGAACAGAGAGTTACATGTGCTGCCCTCTGACCTTGGGTGCGAGTTCTGCAGACAGACAGAACAGCAGCTATGTAACATGAATGCACTTTCATGTGACGAGAATAAAGGCAGTTATATGTGCACATGGTATTTTAACCAATCTCCTCCTTAGTGTAAAAAGGCCTTGGGCTCCATTGTGAACAGCTGATGGACTGTATGTTCTGCACTAACTGAAAGCGGCAGCCACCTAAAGCACAGTAAGTCCATTAAGGGCTGTAGAGGATGAGAAGAGCGTTATAGCTCTTTATCTGCCATTGTGGCTGCACTGGAACAAATGTGATTACAACACCTACAGTGGTAACAGAGAGAGAGAGAGAGAGAGAGGGGGGGGGGGGGGGGGAGAGAGAGAGAGAGAGAGAGGGTGGAGGTGTTGTGCCTCCAACACACACATTTTGAACATGTTCTTTACGTCTGTGTATGGGTGGATGTCATTGCATCACCAAATACTTATACAAGGGATAATTAGTATGTTGTCGAGGAGCCGCCTCCCTCAGTTTGTCTTGTAAGGTTGAAGGAGGTCGAGCCGGCGACCTGATTGGCTGCTGAAGGCTGAGCCCTGCAGCAAGGGGAAGGCGTGTTGTTCTCGGTCGGGGAACAAAGGTCGTGTTGCTCGCACTCGGGAGAAATTCAGATGTGGGGCGAAAGAAAACAGATAAGAAAATAAAGGCGAGTGAGAGGAGAACTGCGCGTGTGGGCTTCGCAGTGCGGCCGTGCAGGTGTGCGCATGTCGGCCTTTACTGACGTGTGAAACACACCCGAGCTACTTGGATAAAAAAGGAAGTTATAGCTGGTGAAGGTAAAAGCCATTTCATTGAGGCTCAACTTCTGTGTAGCTTTGCCGAGATCTGGTCCGTGACAGAATATTTCGACCAATCACAAAGCAGATCCGAAAGAGGGTAGCACCTCCCTCACTGGGATGAATTATTATCGCTATTTCTAAAACTGTCACCACAATCAATAACAGGAATACAGAATATATTTAGAATAGAATATAAAAATAAAATAAATAAACACGGATGTGTCATCTCCCTGTAGGACTCGTCATAACTACCATGGATTACAGATCCACTGGTATCTGTAATCTGCACTATCTGTATTTCCACTTCAAATATATGAAGGAGGAGCAGATGAAGCAAATTCAGAACCTATCACACTGAATCAATAATCCCCTTTCCATGGTCGAGTCACAGATGTGAACAAAGGTCGCTCCTAAAAACCACAACAAAAAGAAGTCCAAGGCGAACGCATGAATGTGAAATCGCGGTGAGTTGACCTCGGCCTGAATCTCCTCACCGCATCATTCAGGCCCGTCTGCGCGGAGGCGCATCACCGGGCTGCATCATTCAGGCCCGTCTGCGCGGAGGCGCATCACCGGGCTGCATCATTCAGGCCCGTCTGCGCGGAGGCGCATCAGCGGGCTGCATCATTCAGGCCCGTCTGCGCGGAGGCGCATCACCGGGCTGCTCCGTCCACAACAGCGCAGCTCTGCCTGCTGACTGCACCATCACCGCCAGCGCCACCATCACCGCCAGCGCCAGCGCCCGAGGCTCATGCAGTAAAAGCATTGAGCTCGCGGACGTCGACACTGCAGAGGTCAAAGGTCACGGGGTGCAGCAAACGGAGGTGAGTGATTACTGGGTGGCCCCGTCTCTGCCCTGCAGCTCCCATTAAATATTACTGCTTTCGCCGATGACTCCGCCGGCTCCACTCGCGCTCTGCGGGATTCAGGGCAGTGATTGGTTGAGGATTTCAGCCGAGGACTCAACACCTTCAATGTAAAAAGCTGCTGAGGTCCGGGCGAGTTCAAAACACTCAAACGCACCAATACAATAAGCTGATGTTGCAAAATCCCACTTGCAAAGACTGACTTCTGGGTTCTGCAGGCAAATAATACAAAGGCTATTCTGCTGGTTGTTTAAAGGTGCAGTGTGTAAGATTTGGTGGTAATGTTGCATCAATCACCTCACCCTCACCCTTGTGGCAGACGAAG
>JAFBJT010106036.1:0-34610 GCA_016785325.1 Chascanopsetta lugubris | reverse complement strand
CCCCCTCCTCCTCCTCCTCCCCCCCACAGCACCACCACCACCTTAGCTCTTCCTAACGAAACCGATATTTGTTACCTCCGTTTTTCTCTTCTTCTTCGTACGCACGCCTCGCACACCTTGAAAATAAATGCACATCTGACACATAATGCCCCCTTTTGTGCTTGAGACAATTTCTGCTTCTGAGTGGAGCGCTCACTTGAAATAATGTTGGCTCCCTGTGAGTGTGTGTGAGTGTGTCTTTGTGTGTTTTATAGTTTGGAAAGGAAGAAAAAAAAGATTTAATTGTCATTCCCAGCTCATGAACTCATGAGAACCTTTTGCCATTCCTTCCTCCTGACTCAGCCGGGGCCTTGTTTTTGTGACGGCTGTTGTTATGTGTCGGAATTAGCCGCTCGTTATTCTCATCATCACCTGACACGTGATTTCAGTGTGGAAGCCGTTTCCTCGTGTCAGTGGCAGAGGGTTGTAGTACTTTTCTTTGTGACTGTCACAGCCGCTGTGGTCTTCGCTCGTGTGTGTGTGTGTGTGTGTGTGTGTGGCGCTGGTTGTCATTGTGCTTATGCAGCATTTAGAAGAAGCCGTATAAATTGGGATGTGGATGCTGCGGTGAGACGCTGACCTTTGCCCCCCCCCTCCCCCCCCTGCCCCCAGCAAATTTTAAAAAAATGTCTTTTAAAATCCTCTGATTCTCCTCACATCCACTTTCCACTCCTCCTCGAAAATCCACTGCTCTGCCGACAGAGGAGACGTATTACAGCTTAATTCCTCCATGTTACCTGCACGGTGATGGGAGCCGAACACGCTTTCCAGTTTGCAGTGGTCGTCTCACTGCGCGGCCCCCACTGTCTGCGGCGCCCTGTGTGTCCAGCCCATTAGAGCTTTGAAGTCAGCGGTGGCTGTAATGTAAATGTATTAGACTTAAAGCCGGGCATAAATAATTCACCTGGACATTGATTAGCTGTCGTGCTCCCTAACGTGTCACGAGAGGCTCTGAATATGACTGCTGGTGTTACTGCAACCAGACTTTTCTCTGTCTTGTCATGAAAAGGCTTTGATTCCTCGCCGCCCCCCCCCCCCCCCCCCCCAAAGGGTGTTTTCCCGCCCCCCCCCCCCCCCCCCCCTCCCACCGTCTCCTCTGCGATGTTATATTCCAACGATATGGACTGAGGCCTTTTACATATTCCTGCATGCATTGTTAGGCTATTTATTTCACGAAGCATCGCAAAATCATAAAGAATTAAAAAAGGAAAATTGTGATGAATTTTAATTTCCGTCCCTTGGCTCTGATCCTGCAGTTAAAGGGGGGGGGCGAAATTCCAACATGTGGACGTTACTATAATTTGTTGAACCTCTGGGAGCCATAAGCAGTAAGAATTTGTTTTTCCTACCACCTCAGTCCAAGGAGGCTCACAATTTAGTATCATTTAGCAATTTGACATGACGCTGTGCCCGGTGCTTTAAAAGCCTCCGTGCCCTCGTCTCCTCCTCTGCTTGCTCCCTCCTCCTCTTCCTCTTTCTCCTCCTCCTCCTCCTCCTCCTCCTCCTCCTCACGCTGCACAAAGGCCCGCTGGATCACCGGGTGGAGGTTGAATCGGAGAAGTGGCCTGGCCGGTTCACCCCCAGTTTTTCTGTCTCCTTTCACTCCCCCCCCCCTCCCGCGTTCCCTTTACTCTCTCTCTCCCTCTCTCTCTCCCTCTCTCTCTCCCTCTCTCTCTCTCTCTCCCTCTCTCCGTCTGTCTTTTGTTTCCTGCCGATGCTAACACGGGGCTTGTGAAAAAAGGCGATGGGTTAACTCCGGTGCTGTGGGCTAACATCACACCTCAACAGGTCTGGGAGACACAGGGAGAGCTGAGGGAGAGAGAGTGGGGAGGACGGGGATCCGAGCGGCCACAGCTCTCCTGCATCAGGGGGGCTGCAGGGCCGTAAATCCACTGGCTTTATTTACTGCCTCTCGGACTCATGAATGTTAAGATATTTGACGCCACCCTTGGCCCCATAATTCTCCAGGCCGGGAGAGTTTTGGCGGAGGTTTTGAGTTTCGACGTATAATTACGAGGAGTCTAAAAAAGAACAAGAAAAGTGTGTGCGTGCGGTTGGGGGGTGGAGGGGCGGGGGGCGGGGGTGGGTTGCAAACGCAACACCGCGCATCCACCGCTGTGAAGAAAGATGCTCTCTGTGAGAACCTGTGGCCGTTCCACCCAAAGAGGCTGGAAAAGGCTTTGTGTAGTTGAAACAATAGCTTTTCTCCCTCTTTTGTTTCTGTCGCGCTCACGCTGCCGCCGATTCACCTTTTCTTTAACCCCCCCCCCAAAAAAAGCCCCCCAAAATCCACTTTCATACATATTGACTCCTTCCTTTTTTAAATTCTAAATAATGGGGGGATTTTCTGGTCAGATAATGAACATGCAGAAATGAATGCTCCCTTGTGCACACACACACACACACACACACACACACACACACACCCACACACATGGGTAGGGGCCTTATCTGCTGTAATTGACACAGACAGACAGTATCTCTCCTGAACGTGGCAGCGACATAAGCATAACAATGCTATATCATATGGATTATACGTGTTGGGCTGCTGTAAACGGATTTTTGGCTGTGACACGAGGGGAAGATAGTTTAATACGGATTTACGGGGATCGGGCCCACACCTTATCAAATTGGCTTTACATGTTAATGGGGCCTAATTGGTGTCCGCGGGGGGTTTGGTGGCACGACGCGGCGGCATTCTGTGCCTCCAGCCACAAAATGGACTCTGAATTCAGTCGGAAGGTTGCGCTCCTTTTGTCTTGCAAATCACTTTTGTTTACAAAGTATGGCGGAAGCGGCTCCTGCAATTCTCCCTCCCACTACTGCTTTTTTTGTTCTCTCATCCTTCGCTTGGAGAAGAGAAAAGAAAAGGTCCTTATTTTTTTTTGTTTTTTTAGTCCCCCCCCCCATGTCAATAAACAGTCATAAAAAGTACAATCTGCTTTGGATTTGAGGAGTTAAGTTGGGGAGGAGGGGAAGGGGGAAGGCAAAGTTTGGCACCATTAAACTGAAATTGAGGCCTGCTAGACATTAGCGGTGCGCAGCACATTCTCCGAGCTTAATTAGTACGAACTGTAATTGTTCATGGTCTGCCAATGGGAGTAATGCTCAGGAAAAGTGGAGTTGCACTAAATCGGCCCAGGGTTTTTAAAACAATAAATCACTTGCATATTTGTGCCGTGATTCAGATGGAGGCTCGACCTCTCCCATCTCGACATGTGGTAAATTGTAAAGTCAATGAATCGCAGATGTAGGGAGGGGTGTGTGTGTGTGTAGTGGAAGTGAAGGAGAGAGAGAGGGAGAGAGAGAGAGGGGGGGTGAGGAAGAGAAGGGAGCAGGAGTACAGTAAGGTTTTGTTAGTGCCTGGTGAATAAATGGAAAAGATTTGTGCAGTAAATATTTACTGAGGAGATGTGTGTATATTTTGTATTATTCTCTCTCTATATATATATATATATATACACGTGTGTGTGTGTGTGTATATTTCTCTCTCTCTCTCTCAGGTTTTAGGGCTTAATTGTCTAACGCTGATGATGTTGGCAGACGGAGCTGTACCAGAGCTTATGCCCGTCGATCTGTCACTCCACCTCAAACGCCACAGAGAAGCAAAAATCACTCGGTTTGTGGGCGTGTTTCTAATCAGATTTGTAAATGCAAAGGGAGCATAGCAGCCCCCCCCCACCCCTTCACCACCACCACCATCACCCCCCTGGTGGCAGCTGAAGCTGGTTGTAGCTGACATTCAGCGCCATGCGTTTAAAAAAAAAAACCTAATTAAATCATCTTTGTGTTTTTAACGTAATAACGGCTAATCTGATGCCTCATTTGGACTTCAGTGTGACAGATTATGCCTGTTACTCATTAAGTCACAGCGCAGGCAGAGCCCTGTATTTTTTTCTTTTTTCTTTTTGAGAACATTTACTTATTTATTTTTTTAAAGTAAATTATTCTCGGGGAGGGAGGGAGGTGGGATGCATCATCCACTTCTTTCCCTCCTGTATCCTCCCTCCCTGTGTCTGTCACTGAGCCACCACTCTCTGCTTTTCTGTGTCTGAGCGAAGGAGGAAGAAAAAAAATGAGGCATTAGTTTAGCAGCTGTGCACTGGTGCCCCCCCCCCACCCACCCCCTCACCCCCCGAACTCCCCCACCTCCTAGCCCCCAGTGCAAACTCCTCCTCTCTCAGACGCCCCCCCCCCCAATCTCTCTCTCACTCTCTCTCTCTGTCTCTCTCCCCTCTTCGTTCTCCCATGCATTTCTATAGAGCGCCACACAAAGATAGTACTGTACATCTGGAATGCAACTTTTGTCATCTGTTAAATATAGGCTGTAGCTCTGCTCCTGGCCCACAGGGCTTGGGGCTCCCTGAAACATGGAAATTAAATTATTCTGTGTGTGTGTGTGTGTGTGTGTGTGTGTGTGTGTGTGTGTGTGTGTGTGTGTGTGTGTGTGTGTGTGAGTGTACGTGCATACAGCCAAAACTTAAATTTCTGTCTGTATCCTCAAAGTGTTGCTTTATTTTTATTCATATATTTATTTTTCCTTGGTCGACAGCACATTTTAAAGCCACCAGAAATGAATGCATTAAGCCTCATTTTGATTTTGGAGCATTTTCACATTTTTTTTTTAACTTAAAAGTCAATTTCTTGCTTGTCACTTGAAAACACACCAGATTTTAAAATTCCTGAAGGGCCCTTTCTTAGCTGACCCATTCATCCCAATAATATAAGCCCCCCCCCCCCCCCCCCCCCCCCCCCCCCAGTGTAAATCCACATGTTGACAGCTCTGGGTTGGACAAATTGGAAAGCTCCCTCTCACTTTCCTAGCCAATAACGTGAACTCTCATTGAACCAACTCAAATAAAGATTTTACTGAAAATGGTGATAATTCTAAGTGGTTGCTGGAGATTTGGGATTTTCTTGGCAGTGTTGCCTTTGCTGAGCCCTGCTGAGAAGATAAGGTTAGAATGACTATTGATCGCATCTGTTTAGATATGAAGGTCGCGACTGGGATTAGATTGTTCCATGATTATTTTAGAATCTGTGTTTTTTTTTCACAGAAAGTGTCAAAATAGTAAAACACTGGAAACTTCAAGTTCTGAAAGATTTTTAGAATCTTAAAAACGCATCAAATTGGAATTAAAGGCCCATTCTGACTATTATTATGAGGTTATGGTGAAACTGATGTATTGGCAGAAGTGAATGTAAAATAATTGTATTGATATTTTGAAGTTGTTATTATCTAAAATTACAAATCGTTGTTTTCATCACACTTGAATTAACCTGATGTTTTTACATCAGGAGTAGCTCCTCTCTATGGAGACCACCATAGACCACCTGGAATGGACAAAGTAAACATAATTTGAGTTTAAATAACTGAAGTGAGGCTACAACAACTAGATTTTAATGGGTATGGAAATAGTAAGTAACTAATTGAATGATTTATTCATTGAAGTGCAATGCACTGAAATACATCATAAAAAGTATGTTGTTTCAAATAAACAATTGAAAATGCAGCTGTTTATCTGATGGAGTAAATAATCCCAAAATAATTGACAAATTAATTGGTTATAACTATAGTTTCTCCTTCGTGGAAGGAAGGGAAGTGTCGAGGGAAGGGACCTACTTTACTATAACATACACTTCCACCACTAGAGGCCACTAAATCCTTCACTCTACTCGGATAGATTTCAACCAACTGAGCTCAGGTACCATTCCAGAAACTCCTCTGGTATGTAAGTTTCAGTTTTTTTCTTCTTCCTCCTTCCTCCGAGTTTCCTCGCCTGAATGTGCATATTTCTGTAAGTTCATTCATAATGGGAGCAGAGTGCTGCTGTAGCCAAATGAGTTCACCAGTAGCTGAGTGGGAGGGAAATGATGAGGCGGTAGGGAGGGAGGGAGGGCGGGAGGGAGGGGGGAGAGGGGCCAGAGAAAAGCGGGAAATGTGTGTTAGGACTCTGTGTGTGAGTGAGTGAGTGAGTGAGTGGAGGGGGCGACAGCAAGGGAGCTGGGGGTCGGACGCACAAAAGCCTTCTGAATAGAGCGCATAATTGCTGTTAATGCCAGGGCAATGAGAGCAGCGACAGTTCCTGGTTAGATGTCCAAACAATGGTGCCCCTAGGCTTCACATTTATCTTCCCGGTTAGAAGAAAGAAGAAGAAGAAAAAAAAGAAAGGACAGCAGCAGGGCCTGAGCGGAGGGGAACACAGGCAAGTTTCTGTTGACCAGCGTGCATGTGCGTTTGACACTACCCCACCACCACCACCACCACCACCAACCCCCGCCCCCTGCTCCTTCCTCCTCCTCCTCCTCCTCGTCCTGTATCCTCCATGTTGCTTCCCACCCCTGTCAAAAAAAAGGGTGGCCTGGTGGAGATGGCCACTGTGACGCAGGAGGAGGAATCCTAGTGGTGCCTGCCTTCTGTTTGGACTGTGGAGTGTGTTTGGGAAAGGGTCAAAGTGCACCGGCGCTGACATGCTTGTCGGTGAAAACGGAGATTCCCTCCTCTACCTCCCCCCCCGCCCCCCTATTTTTTTTTGTCTTCAACAACAAACTCATATATGATGCTTGAGGAGTTTTGCCGCTTGTCTGTTTGTGTGTGTGTGTGTGTGTGTGTGTGTGTGTGTGTGTGTGTGTGTGCGCGTGCGTGCATGCAGGGAGGAGGTGCCACACTGCCATCACAGCTCTTAATGATCATGTTGAGCTAGATAATGACTAGCCATGCCAGTGTGCAGTGAACACCTGTGGTACACCAGCCTTTTAATGGATGTAGCAGAATGCTCTGGAACGCACCACAGAAGAAGAAGTTTGAATCTCATTCCACCTTAAATGAAAAAAACAAAAAAACAACGTAAAATATCGGTTTAAATTGACATGCACAATAATTTTATTCAGGTTTTTTAGTGAGTGTATATACGCGCCAGATTGTTGTGTCCATTACCTCAGAATGAGCCTTTTTATATTTACATCCTAAGTGGATCCTCTCCACGGAGGCACCCATGTTTAAACAGGATGGACAAAGTAAACACCCATTGAGTTTTAATGACAACGGCCATAGATTATCCGATATACTTGGTGAGGTGCAGCTGCGACCTGCAAATTCATCACTCCATGTTGATAAATCCCACACGCTGTACCTTTTAAATGTTTTCTCCTTTGCGTTTGACCCCTCAGTTTTGTTTTATATATAAAGTGTAAACAATGCGTGGTTTCCCACCTGCACATGATGCTATTCTGCGACGTCTTACTACGAGATTTAAAACGTAAATGTCAAACTCCATATGCTGCATTCAGCTCCATACAGAGCATTATGCAGAAGTTGTTATTTGGCGCTCTTGTTTTGTCAGCCGGACCGTATCTCTAAGGAGGAGAAAATCTGTATGCAGATAATCTGTTCAAAATGGCTCAGATGGGACGGAGGCACTTTGTGAGAGCTAAACACATAATGGAGGAGTTTAAGGTGATAAAACTCCAGTCAGTGTATTTTTAATCTACTAATTAAACTTTTAATTGTAGCGGGATAATCTCCAAGGAGGGCGCGTGATTGTGTGTGTGTGTGTGTGTGTGTGTGTGTGTGTGTTTGGGAGGCGGCTAATGAGGTGATCGTCTGCTTGTTTGTCGTTGAAGGTGGTGGATTCGTGGCGGCCCGCAAAAAAGGTGAGGGGGGCTTTAAGAGTGCCGGCCGAAATGAATTCATCTACTAATCTGCAGATAATGCTGGGATTTGGCGGGAAAAAAATGGTTGGCGAGATTACTTAGAAATGCGCAAGGCTAATAAAATGTAACCCCTTTACCCTGACTGGCGGCTTGGAGCAGTGTTAGATTCTCCTCCTCTCTTTTTTTTTTCTCCAGCTGATGAACCAATTCCAGTGGAAAACAGATTAAGAGTAAATTCCTGTTTTAGCTCTTAAACCAGCTGTTAGAAACCTATTTACACACAATCATAATGTGCCTTTTGTAAAGAACCAGCTGTCAACTTGTGTACAGCACCAGATAACATTTCATGTGAACAGCTTGTCACATCCACACATGGTCGAAGCCGGGCGCATGAGCACCGAGTTGCCAACTATTGTGCAGGTAATACAGAATGGCGTAAACTAAGTGTTGGAATTGAGTGATGTGAATGAATGTGCAAATTTGAATGGATGACAATCTGTACTGTACCCCATGTTTTTTTTTTTCATTTGCACTTCACGAACTTTTCATTTTAAACCTGACTGTCATCACAGGGGCTAAATTTAGCTTACCAGGAGGCTGTCGACCTCACAGCCTAAATCTGACCTGTGTTCTCCCTTCCTATCTGTCTGCCCTTTCACACTGTCCAATCAAATAAAGGCAAAGCCACTCCACTCGAATATACTGAGGACAGAACCAGAGGATTGTAGACCTCCACCCGAGTTCTAAAACCATCTATGAATTGCCGACATCTAGACTTTTGTTAAAATCGCTACCAAATTCATAAATGTCACTGCCTGATTTTTCACAACAAAATCCATTATTGATTAAACTAGTGACATAAAAAAGCCACATTTCGGGGAAAAGTGGGGGAAAAAAAATCTGTTCCTTGATTTGGATCCACATCAAAATTGTCTGGGATCTCCTGACCTAATTTTGCATCATCCAGCTAAGTAACAAACAAAAGCATTACCCCTGTAGAGGAGATTATGAATTACATGATTCTGATTACTTTTGACTAATACTGCTCTCACCGTCTTTACCCTAAATGTATCTTTGTATTTATACCCTCTCTCATGATGAGTATCACTGAAAACTCCAAACACATGGATGGACCTTGCATGTTAGCATGTTTCCCACTTGAAACGCATATCACCCACCCCCGCGACCATCCTCAGCTATTACGTATTCATTCCACCCCAGTGAGAGGCCGGTGTGTCAGCAGTGTTCGGGGTCAATTCCAAAAGTGAACAAATTGACTCACGGCACTGAGTGAACCATCAATTGCCTCCCTCCCTCGAGGGGTCAGAGTGAATGGAGTGTCTTGTTTGGACAACTCTCCTGGCGTGCGATGAGTGGCCTTTACCATGGGGGGGGGGGGCTTGTGGGAGTGGGGGGGGGGGGGGGGGGGGGGGCGGATGGTGACTAAATGAACTGGCAGACAAACAGATAGACAAGAGGGAATGTGGTGCTGCTGAGGCAGAAAACGCAAATACAACGTGGTCACCCTGAAATGAAAGTTTGATTGACATAATGACCAGGAGTTCTCTGTCATTGGTTGTTGAGCCATCGACACCAAGAGGAGGCAATGATTCACTTATCCTTAATGACAGCCGGTTTAGCAGATCTGTGTTAAACATTGAATATGGCCACTGATGTTTCTGTATTTTAAGTTTACACACTTTGGCACAGGTTTTTCTAATGATGGGTTTCGACCCAGAATGGTTGTATTGCAGCAGGTCCCCCTGTGGTAGTCTCTTTTCAAAACTATTGTCGTAAGAGATTGGATTTCTTATTTGGTTTGGAGGCTGTTTAAGTTCAAGTCCAAGGTAAACACCACAAAATACTGAAGTTTGTCTTTGGTGGATAAACCAGTAAGGAAACATTGGCGTGTATATTCCCTCTTTCAGCGGAGTCGAATTGCGAAGGTGAAGGCCTCAACCCATGCACTCGGCGTTAAAGGACCATCACTGTGGTGATCACTTTCGTTTACCACTCCTTGGCATAGAAGGCAAAGGTTAATGCCAGGTATTAACTATGTGTTTGAAACCTGTTCAGTCATAATGAAAGATGAGATAACAAACTGGCATCACTAAAGCAGGGGTGGCCTTTGTGTCATGTGATTCACGTCAGTGTGCCCTTTGGAACCCGGAGGCTCTTTATCTCCTCTTTACTGCCCCCACTATCTTTATTGGCCACCACACTTTACATATTTCAAATATCAATAAAGATAAACCGCCTGCTTCATCATTACAGATGACTACAAGGGGTTTGGTTGGTTTCCGGGAGGATCCCATCGCTACGTGACAATCTCAGCTAATCTCTCCTCTATGGGAGGTTACTAGTCAGCCAGAGTGCAGGCCGAGGAGCATTTCAATTATTAGAGTGCAAGTTTGAATGTCTATAAAAGCCTTTTGTGTGTTGTGGATGACCCTTGTTGTTGTAAGGCCTGTGTGTCTCTGTTCAGGCAGGCAGGCCTGCAGTGAGGATGCAGCAGCTGGCTGGGGCCCCGGCACAGGAATGCTGTGTGTGCTGTTTAAACAGTGGCTTGTCTCAGTGCAGGCCTGGAGGAGCGGCGGCGGGAAGGAAGTTGCAGCATGTTTACTTAGCTGAATTGTCCTTTGGGCCCCCCCAGTGTCTAATGCACTTCTGTTCAAACATTCACAAGTGTGGAGATGACCCCCACTGATGCCAGCGTTCACAGCTCTGCCTTCGCCCCTGCTTCTATTCTCCGTACCAAAATGTGTGTGTGAACAATGGCCAGACTCGTGGCCACTGCTTTTCACCCCACTGTGGATGTTTGCTGCTTTAACCTGGAGGCTCGGATGATAGATAAAGACGTAATACAAGGCTCAATTCATCACACTGAGGGAAGGGCAAGAGAGATACAGACAGATGAAGTGATTGAGGGCAGGAGATGCCTTCTATTGCCGACACCAAGGCCCCAACCAACCAGCAGTCAGACATTGACATACGGAGGAGACGTCAACCTAATTGTTGTTTGAATTACCCGTTATGATTCGATGACAAATCTCTCACACTCTTGCCATCGGAGCGGAAAATGCATCCGGGGATTGGCATGATCATTGGGAGTGTGTAAACCTGGCTTCAACAAGATGGATAAATGCAATTATTGGGCAGACCTGGAGAGGAGAAAATCCATTTAAAGCCTGTAAAGCTAAGCAGGGGCCGTGGTTAATTCATTTGGCCAATTTATGGGTGATGTACGAGTGTCAGGGCACATTAGTCAGGCGCAGGGGAGGCGGGTGTGTGTTGGCTCAGTGGGCTGGGTGTGTATTTATTTTTGGAGTGTTGGTTCAGGGGGTCACAACTGAAGATCTCTTTGGTTGTAGTACACTTTCCTTTAGACCTATAGTTGCTTACTTTTCATCTTTGCCGTCTCAGTGGTCAAAACAAATGGAGCCCGGTCATGGAAATGACAAAAAGATGCAGTGAGTTAGAGGGAGGCGGGATTGCTTTGCAAATGAGGTGAAGGAGGGGGGGGAGGCGTGGCTGTGGTCCACTGGGCAGCAGAGTACCAGTATGCTCTGCTAACTGAGAGCTCAATCCGATGCTGTCGTCACCCCAATATCCTGCAAGTTAAATACCTTTTAATGCAGCAGGCAGGTATTTTAATTGAGTAGTGTGAACAATATCCTAATTTCTACTTTTTAGATGCTTATTGACTTATTTGTCAATAAGCATCCATACACGTTTATTTATTTATATGTAATGTGAGTGGAACATAATGCATTAGAGCATTAGGCTGTGTGTTGGATGTAGATTGTATTGCAATTCATTGTGACCCTGTTTGACACTTGCATCCTCTATGTAATCATGTGAGTTGCAGATTGAGTTATAACACAGTGGATGCCAGCGGTTTATAGTGGATGAAGAAGCCTCTCAGTACAATGACTGGCTCATCTGAGAGATCTCCCCTCAGCCACTGGCGGTCTCACCGATGTTACTTTTATTTTATTTTCATGAAAGCTCCTCAGTTGCCTGACGCTCCAAGAAATTCTCTTCTCTTCTGTAAGAACAGATTTGTGTTTATCTAGTCTTGAAAGGCACTGACATTACGTGGCTTCACTGTGCTTAGTCTGTTATGCAGCCATTGTTGCAGTGGGACTAAAAACCACTCAACGGTTACACAAGCTGAGTGGTATGCAAAAACAGTGGTTCGGGCATTGCCAGGCTGGTGAGAGGGCGTTTAGGGAAGCTTTGGTTTACAGCTCCAAGCCACAGACTGAATCAGGGAAGGTTTTTGCTATCAGACAGAGAGATATCGGAGGCTAAGACGTCTCTCACTATGATGCCGTCTCTTTGTGAGTGGTACCGGAGAGCCTTCTCGGCCCGGTCGATTTGGATTGTCAGTGTTGCACGCACGTTTGCAGTCTGTGTCAGAGACAGTGTGTGTTAGCATTTGTCACCTGACTGGCAGGCAGCCACCCTCAGGAAACCAGAGTCGGCGTGAATGCCGAGGCTTGTCAAAGACAGGTGCCAGCTCTGCCGCCCATTCCTGTCGCACAGCAGCTGGGGGAACAGTGCTGGCCCCACGGTCAAGTCAAGTGTGGGCCTTGGGGAGACAGCATCAGCTGGAATTCACTGCTTGAGGACAAGTGGGCAGGCCTCTGGCACAAGGCGCAAACATGCTATATGAGTATGTGCATGCAGCCTCTGTGACCACTTTGAATATTATACATTCTCTGCCCTTGTTTTTGCATTTCTATAGGTCAAGATGATGTTGTGCTCTGAAATGAACTTTGACAATTCACTGCTGCGATGTTTAATGTGTGACAATCGAAAAACAAATACAAATATTGACAGTATATACTTAGTTTGGGCAATCTGTTGGTTTTGTTTTGCTGTACCGACTGACTGAGATTCAAAGAAATGCATTCATTGGCAGCTGCTTTTGTGCAGTATTTTTGGATTTTGAGACTGTAGCGTAATATCACGGTGGATGTGTTTTTTAAAGATTTGACTCGGTTATCGTTTGATGCTGTGTTTTATCCCTCAGTGCATAATTATCAGATTCATTCTTGCAGTTTTATTTGAATCCAGAAGGTCATGTACCCTGAACAGAACCATATTACAACTTCAGGCTAACTGGAAACTGAATCATCGTGTGAAAATCCCCCTTCAATCCTCCCTTGGACATGTTTTTATGTCTCGAACCTCCAACAGCACTGAGAATATTGAGGTATTAAGCAGCAGAGCTGAGCAATGGCATGACTGGAGAGATGAACAGGAAACCTCCCCCGTCCCTCCCAGGATAGTGGGGCTGTGGATGTGCCTGGGAGCCATTAATGTAAGTCCGCTGAGCCCTCAAGGGGAACTTCCATAGACCCTTTCTTCTCACTTTCTGTTCTTGCCTTCGGGATCACTCTTGAGTCGTCCAATCTGAGAATCCTGAACTGTACATATGCAGATCCAGACGTCATCTTGTGATCCGCCTGCTAACGTCTTCCCAGATGCTTGCCCACCCCCATGGGAGAACAACTGCTGGCTGCCGTCTATAGGCCAGTAAAATTCCTCACCCCGACTCGGAGAAGAAAATAAATGGAAGTTTTCTATATGCTCCCACAGATCGTTTTACATCAGTAGACGTGCCTCCCTGCGCAACTGTTCCCAGTTAGTGGTGAGCTGCCGGTCTTATTATGGTAACTGTTGTGACAAATGTTTTTCACTACCACTTCGTATAGTTCCATACTTCGTGGCTTGGTAGTAAAGTTAATGAAGCAGTAGAACCAACGTGTTAATGTCCCTCCCTCTTACTCTGGTAAATTTAGAAGCAAACACTGGGCACTCCTTGCATGGCACGAGAAGTTATAGTCTAATATGACATGGGCAAAAGTGCTTTTGCAGTCAAGCTGGGCTAGCAATTCAGTTATTCCTTTTACCAAAAATGCAAATTATGGTAATTGAGTTAACATTATTGTTAGGCCCTGCACATTTAGAAGTGATCTCACTCAAATCATTTGACATTAATGAGGCCAGTCAGCACAGTTAGGTGGCTGTTATTTAGCTCTGCGGTTGTGTTAAAACATAAACAGGCTGAGACGGCAGAGGCCGCACCAACAGCCAGTGAGGAATAAATAGCAAAAGTGGGGCCTGAACTCTAGGAGAAGCTTGTTCCTCAGCTAGCAAGCTCGACGATCGGAGCTCCCCGGCCAGAGATTGAGATGCTGTGGTCTGAAACTCTGAGAAAGTCGACCTCTAATTGTTCACAGAAGCCACTGGCAGGGGGAGCTGAGAACTGATGAGTGAGGCATCAACAGAGATAGGACGGTTCACACTTGCCGCTCAGGTTCTTTTCCAGGAGCGAGGTTGAGCCTACTAAGATGCAACCCTGGCAACAAACAGGTCATCGCAACACGAGGGATAACTGCAGATACCCAACTTTTTTACCATTCCTTGCCTCACTTTTAAGAGACAGACACTTTCCTCACATTTTAAATTGGCCTTGTCATGCGGTTTCCTCAACTGGGCTGCCGGGAGCTGACTGTTTCCACATCGGCCGATGTTCTGTACCAGTTTTGGTTTGGAGAGAAATAAGGGTCTGTTTTTTCTGGCACTGATCACTGTGGTATTAAATGTCCAATTTTTTTTCCAAAAGCCAACACAGTCATGCGCTTGTATTCTTCACGCCTTTTTGATCTCTGTCACAGTTGTTTGGCAAGAGGCACATCTGTCTCTGTCCTAGCTCTGTCACAACCCTGTAACCCCCCCCCCCCCACCCCCGCTCTGTCACAGTTGTTTGGCAAGAGGCACATCTGTCTCTGTCCTAGCTCTCTGTCACAACCCTGTAACCCCCCCCCCCACCCCCGCCAACCCACACACACACAAACTCACACACATGTACAATAAATCCAGTATCTGTGGTGTGTGTTTTTGTCTCGCTGTGGCATAATTCAGCAAATAACATCAGTAATGATTCAATTGAGCATAAAGTAATTGAGACGCGTCCTGCTTGCCATCTGTCTGGTGAGATTACTACTCTCTGTGTAATTAAACATGTGACCTTGTGGCCGTGGAGGGAGGTGCCAGTGGGCAGCCTTCCGCCAGAGCCAGGCCACCGGGGTAAGGGTCGGGGGGTGGGGGGTTGTTTGCTGGCTGGGACGGGGAGAGTTGTTGTGTGGTTTTAACAGTTTACCCCAGCTACTAAAGATAGCACAGGCTGATGTGTGTTGAGCTTAAGTGGCAGTCTCTTTTACATGGCTGGTAGTGTGTGTATGTGTGTGTGTGTTCACCCACACCAATGAGTCCGTGTCAAAGCCCAAGTTGCCAAGCCTCAGTCAATTTGGTGATATGAGAGGAGCCCAGCCGAAGTCTGAGTGATCCCTGTGTGCATACAGTGTAACCAGGAGAGGATAGGGACGCATGGGCTAGTGTGTGTATGTGTGTGTGTGTGTGGTGGGGTCACGATAGGCAGAATGGAGGGCTGCTGTTTTAACTCCGATTTTATGTGTGGTTTTGTTTGGACTCCTGAGGTTTGGTTTCTCTTGGACAGTGTCCAGAGACTACAAGGCCTGCTTCTACTCAGCTCTCCTGTGAGGCGGGCGTGAAGAGCTCTGCGAGGCTCTGTGATTGGATTTCAGTCCTGATCTGGTTGTTTGGCGATGTAAACAAGGTCTTAAAGACAGGGGAAGACGGCGAGCTAATGAGTCTTTGTGTCAGTGGGGGTGGTTGATGTTGTTGTATGGTTTGCAGGCGTTATTGTCCACATCCTCCGCTGTGGTCTCACACCCTTGTTTGAGAAGAGGAACCAAAATCATGTTGATTCCACACAAAATGTACTAGGCAGCGCACACAACTGAAAAAGACATCCGCGTGGGCAGGACGGAGTCTGACGATACTTCCGCCCAGTGCTCGAAAAAAAAATCCTTCTTGTTCCCCCCCCCAAAATAAAAATAACCATTTTAATTACTATGGTTGTGCTATGTTGCAGCCACAGCATGGCTGGCAGGACCCGGGTGAGGTGGCACCGGCCACTGGGATGGGGACAAGGACTGGGCCGGCCTCCAGGGAAATTACAGGGTGGCGTGGAGGAGGAGGAGAAGGATGAGGAGGAAGAGGAGGGCTGGGGGTTGAAGGCTGCCTCCATTCCCTGCTGTCAGTCCAGCAAGCTACTGTTTGCAGTCAGCCAGCGCCTCACTGTTTCATCTTTGCTCTCTGGAGATAATTGGGAATGTAGTGTGTGTAAACATGTTTTCTGTTACGCCTCGAAGTTTCATTGTTTGAGTCTTAAAAGCCTGGGTTTCTGCCCTGCATGCAGAGAAAAGAAAATCATTTTAAAATAAGAACATCTTGAAAGTGGACTCAAGTTTCATTCTCTGGCGTTTCGTACATTCGTATTCATCTGTTCTCCTTTTAACCTCCTCAGTCTCTTCTCCACCTCCCTCTCTCCACCCACAAATCCCTCCCCTCGCTGCCTCTCTCCTTGCACAGTATGTGCTCTGATTACCTCTCCAAACTGGCAATAAGTTGATTGCTTTACAGAGATGATGTAAGCTGCTGCCCAAGGGTACATCAGGTTGGATTTCTCCCGCTTTATCTTGTAAAGCCTAAATTAACAGCTGGTTTGGTTGGAGTTCTTCTGGATCTGACTAAAGGATTAGGCTTGGTTCTCATGCGAGTCAATCCAGTTTGATTTATTGCAGGTCTATCAAAAAAGATCAATGGGAGTCCTTTTGAAAGTAAATCCTTAATCGCTCTTTGCACTTACGTGTCATCATTGTGAATTTATTTTCCTCCCCTCTATCTCTTGCTCTGTCCTTTCTCTTTCTCACTGCCTAATTCTTATTCCTTCCTTACACCACTGCCTTGTCTGTTTTTATTTTTTCTTCCTTCCTTCTCTCGCACAACCCACCCAACCCAATATGTGGTAGCAATTTGCCTCCGTCGATGGTATCACGGTCAATTGCCAAATAGATTTTTCTCTGTTCTCATTAGTTATCCATTGGGACACATCTGCCCCAAGCCTGGCTGTTGTATCCCCTTGTTGGGATCGTAACCGGAATAAGACCCTTGTATTGTCTTCACCCAAACTTCTCTCCATACTCCTGTTAGGTATTTCTGAATTCATTCTGATTGCAATGACTCTCCAGTAAATGATAGTGAATATAAATGATAGGGCCGTGCTAGGAAACCTGAATTTGACAGAACCCAAGGGGGTGTTCCTGTGATATGGACGTTTGACATGTTCTACTGATTCTTATGATAGAACCTGGAGTCTCATACATCTCAAATATTGGAATACTATGCATCTTCTCTTGCACATTGGAGTTCACATACTTCCCTGTCGACAAAATGAAATAACACTCAAGCTACACCCTGCGGCATGTTTTCCTCCAGACATTCGTGAAGTGACCTGGCAGCTGTTGAGAATTGAGGGTGGGGGGTTTATATACTTTGGTGTGCCCCAGTTCTGCCTGTCGGTGACACTTTCTCCTATTTCCTCATCAACATGGGGTCATTATATGCCCCCCCCCTCCCCTCCCCTCCCCTCCCCCACCCCTCTTTTGACCCTCATCATCACTGAAGGCCATGACTTTGAAGGAATGTGTCCTGAAGAATACAACCAGTGTCACAGTGCTTTTATTTGGGGTCATAGTGGCTCCTCCTAAGAACTTGTTCACATTGGAATGCCCAGACAGTCTATGGTGCAAGATTGATGTAGGTTAGCAGACGTACGCATGGCATGCACACTGCCATCACCGATGTGGGCTGCCTCTCACTATTTTTAACATTGCTTGGTTTAACAGCAAGCCATTTAATAAGCCCCTCCCCCTTCTGTTTCTTTTATTATTGAATGCTTTCTCAACTTCCGGTTACCTCGTCTGAAAATTTGAACGACCAAATATTTATGACCAAGCCACTTTCTTCCAAAATGTTGCTATTATGGTGTGTAGTCTGGTTCAAGGCACCTTTCACACCTGTTAATTTGGAGTCAGGTTCTTGTGCTGCGTTTCAGTGTGGATGGGATGGAGGGGATGAGGCTGGCTCAGGGTCTAGCAATGTCAAATTCAGGTGCATCCTCCTGCATGCTCGGTGAGCGGGATGGCTGGCAGACCTGGGGTTGGAGGTGTGGGAGGGGCTCTTAGGTGTGTGTGTGTGTGTGTGCGTGTGTGTGTTTGTGTGTTGGGGGGGAGGGGGTCGACGGGATACGTGGGAAGGAAGGGCTTGCTGTCAGCCAGCTGGACCTCTTAATCCTACAGCCTTGGGGAAAGGGTGTGTGTGTGTGTGTGTGTGTGTGTGTGTGTGTTTGTGTGTGTGTGTGTGTGCGCATGTGTGCGCACGTGTGCATGCGTGCGCAAGTGTGTGTGTGTGTGTGTGTTATTCTCATAGAGATTTGTCAATTTTAGCACACCTCTGCTCCTCTCTTTGGCCCACCTGAGCCCACAGTGTGTGTGTGTGTGTGTTTGTTTGTATGTTGTGTTTTCTGCATGTGTGTCTGTGTGTGTATGTGTGTGTGTGTGTGTGTTTGTGCCCCAGCGAGACACAACCAGGGTTTCATGTGCACTGTGTTTACTGTAGTCCTCGCTTTAATGGCACACTGTATATTTATGTTGAGACGACACAGCCTTTCGCACCCCTTGATGTGGGGGCGCGGGGGAGGGGGGGGGGGGGGGGGGGGGGGTTGGTGCTCGGATGGAAGTGGTGTGGTGTTGGATGGGGAGTTGGGGTTGAGGAGTTGTGAGGGGGCAACACACACACACACACGCTGTCAGTGCCCCTGCACAACCCCACAACTCCGCCCAATCCCCTCCTCCGTCTCCATCCCCCGACCCTCTTCAAACACCGGTTCTCCAAAACCCACGTGTGTGCACTTTATCGCGCTACGTCACACTGTGACCAAATGGCAGCTTGCGTCATGCCGATGTCATTCATTACACAAAAACCATACTGTTTAGCCACATTCCATGCAAGCTTCCTATTCCAGCCCTCCCACCCCCCGCCCCCCGTGCATGCACACTCTCTCCCTCTTCCTGTCTCTCTCTCCCTCTCTCTCTCTCTCTCTCTCTTTCTCTCTTTTGGCGTAGACTTTTGCATATATCACAGGCTGGCAGGCTAAGAGCTTGGGACTTCCCCACGCCACACTCCAAGCCTTTGATCCTTTGCTTTGGAGGTAACATCAAAAGGAGAGGCATAGAAAGGCAGCTACTACTGTGAAGTTCAATGTTCAACTTGATGGCTTGGCTGAGGGCTTTTTTTCCCCCCTCCCCCCCCCTCTCTCTTCCCTCACCTCCCTCCCCTCCTCCCGCTGCTCCCTCGATCCCTTCGCTGCATCCCTCAGCTGACAAAAACACACAGTTTGCAGCTCAGGGTGTTTTTGTGTGTGTGTGTGCGTGTGCGCGCCTTTGACCTCACCTCCATATAACCTATCTGGCACAAAACAAGACCTCCTCCCCGTCAAACCTCACGTATACAGATGCTGCACACACATATTCAGTTGTTCCCTTTTGATGGTGTGGTAAAAGGTGCAATTCCAGTGCCCAGCCCCTTTCCCTCTTCCCTTCCCTCCACGTGGAGACCATGCAGCATCCTATATTGCATCTGGTTGCATCAATGCCAAGCCGGGCCCTGGTGCCGCGGCGGCGCTGGATAGGTTAGCTGGAGGAAAAAGGGCATCACAGCGTATTGTTTTCTGCACACTCCCCCCGTGTATCGTCCGTCCTGAAGAGACGAGGAAACACTGACAGAGGCGGAGAGACCTTCTCTCTGCTTCTCTCCAGCTGCTTTGGTTGCCGTGTCGACACAGGGCACATGAAGCTTGCGATCATTTGTTCTGAGGAAAACAAACAATTTTCATAATGAGCATCTCAACCATGTTTATTATGCAAACTCTCTAAATTAAGGCAGGCTGAGATGAAACTGGTCATTCCAGGTCAAAGCCGGGTTTCTCTGTGGTGTAGTCGACCGTATTTAAATGACACCGACTTGATAAGGCGATGCAGAAAAGCCGAGGTGCTCCACTAAATGCTTTTTCGTCTTTTATGAGCTTCACTGTCTGACTGTGCCAATTAGCAAAGGCGTGTGGCCTGCTTTTCCTTCTCTTTCTCTCTTTTTTTTCTCTCTTTCTAGATAGATGTACGCACCGCACACACACACACACACACACACACTACATACACACACACACACCGAGCACACGTTTCACGTTTGGTGTATCATTAGCTTAGTGTGCGGGGAGGCGTGCGAGCCCGGGCTCTCTCCTGCCTTATCTCCATGTCAATCACAGCGTGTGTGTGAACATCAGTTGTAATGATCTCCATCCAGCCTGTCGGTGCGTGTTAGCGCCTGGCTTCCTTCGCCCCCGGAGCAAGCCGTTCCCTAGCTAATAGATGCAAAATTAAGCTGATCAATAGATGGCCTCAGCTCATTATTGACATACTATTGCAGTGTGGGATTTTTGTCCGGGGGTTTTATATGGAGCTGGATGCGAGGCAGGAGGAGCAAAACAAAAAAAAAAGTTATCCAAACGGCTCAGGACACTTTATATCCATTTCCCAATGATATTAGCTTACTCTTACAATCCCCTTAAATGTCATACTTAAGATACAAAAAGCTGTATTCATATCTCTTCTCTCCTATTGGGAAGTAATCATGTGCTCAGTGGTCGGAAATGAGATGGAGACTTTGTAAAACGCCATATTAAAGATTCATCAATAATTGGCATGTGTGCTTGTGTGGGCGTGTGTGTGTGTGTGTGTGTGTGTGTGTGTGTGTGTGTGTGGACGGATCACGGTGTGATTGAGCTAAGTGGTAATTAACCATGAGAGAGGTGTGTGTGTGTCTTTTTTGCAGTTTAATGTGCACTGGCATGAAGATGCATGCAATTCAGTGTGTCAGGGAAGGTTTGCATGTGTGCGTGTGTGGGCGTGTGTGTGTGTGTGTGTGTGTGTGTGTGTGTGTGTGTGTGGACGGATCACGGTGTGATTGAGCTAAGTGGTAATTAACCATGAGAGAGGTGTGTGTGTGTGTGTGTCTTTTTTGCAGTTTAATGTGCACTGGCATGAAGATGCATGCAATTCAGTGTGTCAGGGAAGGTTGGGGGGTACTGTGGGGGGAGTGGGAGGGGTGGTGGTGGGGGTGGGGGGGGGCGGTTGCATCCCTGACAGAGGTGATGGGAGGTGGCGGCTGGGGCAACGTGGTCAGATTAGGGAGGGACAGGAGCGGAGGGGGTGGTGGTGGCACCCACTCTGGCCCCCTAAACCACCAAGCTGCCTCCCCTGACCTTCCTCGGGTCTTATTGTCATGGAAGCATCTACGATTTTAATGAGCTCCAATAACCAAGCCCCTTATTACTTATTTATTCATTAAGCTACCGTGGCAAAGCGGCAGCACCCTGCTGTGTGAGTGTGCATGTAATTGCTAGTGTGAAACTCCCCCCACCCCGCTCTTCCCCCCTTCTTCCTCCTTGCACAATATCGTTGCATAAAGGTAAAAGTTAAAGGTGCAGCGTGTAAGATATGGTGACATCTAGAGGTGACGTTGCCCATTGTATCCATCCCCTCACCCCTCTGAACACGGAGGAGAACCCATGGTAGACTTCAGTTGTTATGAAATCACAAAAGATGTTCAATATGTCCACTTTTACTACTGTAAAAACATGGCGTCCTCCACGGAGAGGCCCCCCTCTTCATGCAAATATACATTAATGGGCTCGTTTAAGGGTAATGAGGAAAAAATAAAACATTTCGGTCATTATAAATCCATCAAAATGTTGGTATGTAATTGATTTGTAATATTTTTCAGAAGTGACAAAAATGACCGAGATCTCACACACTGCGCCTTTAAGCAAACCTTAAAACAGATGAGCTTTCTCTAACGGGCAACCTGCAACAATATTTCAGATTTTTGTTTTGAAAGCCTTTAAAATTCCGGGCTTTAGGTTTGCTGAAGGGAGAAGGCCTCATGAATATGGAGGTCGAACTGCTTCAAGGTGTTAGTTGCCAGTACCAAAGAGAAAGCAACCAGACTGGATGTTTGTTGGTTTCATGTGATGCTTTTGTGAAGATTAATTGCCTGTTGGTATGTGTGTGTGATGCCTTCGACACAAGGCTTCTCCGATTGATGAATATGCGTAGGTGGAATTGTGTGATAGCGTGTAGTGATTTCAGAATATTGGAAGTCTGTGAAGCCTGTGAGTGTACACATTTTCTTCCTCTGAGGCATGTTTCCAGCTTCCTTATATGCCGTCTACCGTTTAACTAATTCATAGTGAACTCTCGCAGAACAAAACCACACACACCTAACATCAAGGGCGGCGCACAGCTCTCCTTCAGCACAAATACGGCGTTCTCCGGGAGAACGCAGGCACTGCCTACTTTTCTCCCTCAGCAGAGCCCATCTGCCGTTCACCTTTTTAACTCTACCCTGCACGCCCCCTAACCCTGCTTCCTGCAAGCAAAGGTGGAAGCGTGTTGTGAGCGCAGGAGTTGCCCAACCGCCTGGGCTGGCCTTGCATAAGGGGCTCAGACACACCTCGGCCCCGCAGACGTGACTGCTCACCTCCACGTAGCCTCTAAGTAGGTCAGTGTGTAAGAGTCTCCAGCCAGGGAAGTCCAGGACCTGATCTTTGCCCTGTCAGTCCAGGAGCCGATACTTCCACTGAGTTGTGGCTTCCCTTCTGAATGCTATCAGAATGTACACAAATAATATTTAGCGCAAAGGCATGTAATGTCTATTCTCACAAGGCGACCTTTCAAGGGGATGTGTGGTCACCTACAGACTAAGAAAACAAATAAACGGACCACAGCGTCTAGACAACCCATGTTAGAGAAACCTTTATTTGTTGGGTTAACCTTTAAGATTAGCCGCCCTTCATTTACACAGTATGTCACTAAACATCCTCTGCACAAAAACCGGTCAATCCAGTCAATCATCAAGTTGTCCTGTTACCTGGATGACGGGAGCAATTCAGACATGGCAGCATCGTAAGTCAAGCATGTTTCTGGCAATGTGAACACAATGTAGCAATAACACCCAGAGAATTGGAGGGGACTTGAGGATAACCATGCTAGGGAGTACTGATGACTAATCCCAATCTATTGATAATAAATGCAACTCCAAGGAGTGTCAGATAAGGTGTGAATTGGCCTTACTATAGCAATAACCCTAACTGACATTCACGGAAACGGCCTTAGTGTCCACATTATGTGAGCGACTGAGTAAAGGGAGAGAATGACAGCGAGAGAGAGAGAGTCCGTCGCTTCTAAGAGCAGCCGTTGCAGCTCTGTAAAGCAGGAGAGGCACCTTTAAAACAGAGACATTCTACAGCAGAGCCTGATGCTAAAGGTGCCAGAGTGCCTGTTCATTAGCGAGGCTGATGGAAGACTAGCCAGCCCCTGCTGGCCTTCACCCACCCTGTGCCACTATTTATAGAGCAGCCAAGAGATACTCTTAATGACACAGGGAGAGGGACTGGGGAGAAGGGGGTGGGGGGTGGCGGGGGGGGCAAAAGTCAGAAACTGAATGGTGTTTACTCTCTGAGCCTTGTTTAGAAGCTGGTGTGTTTTGGACTGCAATCATGTCACCCTCACACTTCCTTTGCGAATGTTGTTGTTGTGTGTGTGTATGTGTGTGTGTCTGTGTGTGTGCATTCAGGTGTAATCTTTGCCAGAGTCTGTCATCATCCAATCACTGTAATTATAGGCAGCGAGCTGTGTCTTCGCTAAACTTAGGAGCACAGTGGGGCAATTTTGTCCCTGTGATTGCTGCAGCTAAAAAATTTGTGCCCGAGACGCGTTACGCAATTGTTTGAAACTTTCCGGTCAGTCGGCTGGTGTTTGAATAGCACGTTTGTCCACACCTGCAAAACAAATAGCGTCGGAGCGAGGCCACGCTCGTGAACCGGTGTTTAAGAGAGCAGAACTAATTTCCTCACCAGACCAGATGATAGTCGAGTTGAAATAAGGCACCAACGTGAATTTGTTTATAAATGAATTACTTTGCTTTTTTTTTAACATCATCCTGTTTGAGGTGCAGTGTGTGATATTTTGGTCATTTTGTTCACCTGTAAAATATTACAAAACAATGACATACTGACATGTTCATGAATTTATCATGACTCATCTGGATGTTTTATCCCCCCCCCCCCCATCACCCTTAAATTAGCCAATTAATGTATATTTACACGAGGAGGGGGGTCCTCTCTACGGGGGCTGCCACGTTTGTACATTAGTAAAAGTGGTATCATAGGTTCTCCTGCACGCTCAGAAGGGTAAGGGCGAGGTGGTGGATACGGCATGCAACTTCACCTCTAGATGTCACCAAATCTTACACACTGCACCTTTAAGTCTGTTACAACAGCCCTGCTTTCGAGGCTGAGTGAAGTCTGAATTTGGTGAGGATGAAGAGGTCACGTGATCATGCTCCATGTTGAAAAAAAGACTCATGAGAGTGTCAGGTTGGGTTTTTCAGCCAGAAAGAAAGAGATGGGGAGTTTGAGGTGGAGGTGGAGATTGTTGGCAAACGGAGAAAGGGTAGGAGGTGAGGAGGGGAGGTTTTGGATCAGGTCGGCTGCCTCAGTGCTGTCAGGGCCAGTGGAACCCCCAAGGTGTTCTGGCTTTAGAGTAAATATGGGCCCAGCGGACCCCTTCCAGCCCCAGGGCACACAAACCCCAGGCCTTCCCACATTCCACTTTTATTTTCCTGGTTGCAAAATGCCTCTGGCTATCAGAGCAGGTGGGGTGTTATTTTTTTTTTTCCCTTTTTTTTATATTTACTCATAAAATGTGCATTAGTAGAATCAAAGCGGCCATGATGGGCCCTCTTGTGTCTGCTAACTTTCTCCCAGTTTGGTTGAGAAATTCACTTCCATACGCTTTCCAGTAAACACCCGAATCCATGTGTTTACGCTGAACCTGGGAACATACACAATCATGTATCATGTGTCGAAATGGAACCGTGCCTTTTCTTATTATTGTATGTTTTCTTAAACAAGCGGATTTCAAAGGGTCTGTGTTGCATTAAGTTTCACCCTCCCTCAGTTACCGAAAATTTCAATCCTCCTTAATATATTACGTGCTTGTTGGACCACGTGTTGACTTCCTTCCTCTCTTGCACCTGTGAGTGAGGACAAAGACTGGAGGCAATATCCGCATCAGATTAAGACAATATGCTCGGCTCTCGTTTTTAAAAGGGATAAAACTGTAGTCAAAGTGGATGTACTAATCTTTTAAGCTCGCTGCAGTTTTCTTGCCGAGCTTTGAATGGGCTCCTCTTACTAGCCTTGATCATTTCAGATTTAGATAAAGCTCTTTATAGTAGCAGTCTGATTGGTTTAATCTGCAAGCTGTCAATCCCATCTCTGAGCGATCTCCCCAGAGGAGCTGCCGGGCCTGTCCACCACAGGACGCACAAACATGGGTGAGCGTAGCTGTTCAGGTGTGCATGTGTAAGCACATGTTTGTGAAGGGGGAGGGTCAGGGTCGCTGTGTTATCTGCTCATAATAATAAGCAAGTAAAGCCATGTCATTGCTGTGAAACGAGGAGGCCACAGATGGGCTGAAGATCCGCTGGACTCTGTAGAACAACACCCATCGTCCATATGCTGACTTTAAACCCCAAGCTGCTATCTGTCTGTCGCCGCTATGCCTCCTCGCTCGCGCCGCCTCACATGGCTCGGATGCTTGTTGGAGCCCCAGTGGTCCTCATCATCATCTGTGGTCCCTTGCTGGAAAGAGGACCAATGTTTGGGAGCCATATTGGCACATAAGGAGCTCTGTTTGTTTGTTTGATTGGTCCGGAGCCCTTTGCTCTTAATCCAAAACAAAATGAACAAGCTGTGTGGTGGCTGCTTCTCCAGCCGCCAGGGCGCATGTGATAACTGCATCAGATGGGGGGGGGTTGTAAGGGGGAGAGGGGGGGGGGGGGGGGGGGGGGGGGGGGGGGGGGGGGGTGCAGGTTGTTGACCAGAAACAAGCAGAACAATCCTGCACTCTCCTTGTCCGTTGCTCACACTAAAAAATGGGCGCATGTGATAACTGCATCAGATGTGGTGGGGGGTGGGGTGGGGGGGGGGGGGGGGCAGGTTGTTGACCAGAAACAAGCAGAACAATCCTGCACTCTCCTTGTCCGTTGCTCACACTAAAAAATGTATGAGCAAGACCCTCTCCCCAGCTTTACTCAATTGCATGTATTGATGTTTGGTTAATGTTTGATAGGATGTGGAAAGAACGGCTTATTATTGGGAGAGATCATAGTGGCGCAGCAGTACCAGGAAGTAGTGATTTAGGCCAAATTGCTTCTGTTGCCGCTTGTTGAATTAATAACGAGATTGGCGGGAGGCTGCTGTGCGGACGTGTGAGGGTGATGTGTGAGTTGCCCGGGATGCCCTTCCATTTGTCTTCAGCCTGCTTATCCCTCACTGCCATGAGCTGTGACACGGGGACCGGGGCCCCAGCTTGTTTTCACTGTGATGACAGTCAGTGTGGATGTGGGTTAATACTGCAGCTCATAACATGCCAAAGCCTGGTGCAGCAGGAGTCACTCATGTACGGGCGAGTGGTCCAGCATGCGAGAAGGAAGTGCCATGCTTAAAAATAGTGCGGTAGTAGAATAGTGCTAAACCAAGCTGGAGATTAAAGGTGCAGTGTGTACGATTTAGGTCAATCACTTCTATCTATTGACGTAGAATTAACAATTATATGCAGACATTTTTATGAATGTAGAATCACCTGAATGTGCTCTTTTTTTTTACATTAACCTAAACAAACTCTTTAATGGATATTTACATCAGGAGTGGATCCACCCTATGGGAGCTGCCATGTTTTTACAGTCGCCCAGAGCGGACAAAAATACTAAATATCTTCTGAGCTATACTGGCAACAGAGGTCGACCAGAAGTCCTCCCGTATGCTCAAAACAGAAGGGGGATGTCAGGAATGCAACATACAACTTCACCAATAGATGTCAGCAAATCTTACAAACTGTACCTTTAATAAATCAATCGATAATAAAATGTCAATGAAATATCAGTCGGTTCGAATTTTTTAGCTTATTTTGGGGGTTTGGGACAGGGGAACAATTTCACCTAAGAACAGTGGGTTCTTTTCATTGCCTGACTGATTGCATAGACAAATCAGAGTGGACAAAATAATCAATGATTAAATTCATCATTTGTTGTAGAACCCGCCCACCAGCCCCCTCCTTCTGCTTGGGAAAGCAATAGTGGACAGAGAAATCAGGACAGTGAGAGTGAGTTCATCCCCCTGTAAGGATTTAGAGGACTCCCTTGTCTTTCACTTCATCAGAGACAATTGAGTCATTCAGCGCCCATTGTGGGACTGGCCAGGCGAGGAGGGGCGCAGGGTTGGGGAAGAGAAACGGAGCAGTGGGGGGGGTGGGGGGGGGGTGAGACGAAGGAGCAGCCGTCTGCCACACAACCCGGAGACTCTGGGTGGCTCTTCTAGGGTAGGTCTGTCAAAGGGTGGGGGGTGGTGGTTTGTGGGGGGGGGTGTTTGTGTGTGTGGGATTGGGGGGCAAGAAGAGTTACAGAGGGGAAGAGAGAGTTATCCTGGAACTCCGGAGCAATTTGTCACATTGGAATGGCTCTTGAGTTACCCGGGGGGCCCCCTCATAGCAGGAGAGTTTTCAGGTCGCAGAGTGAGCGGGGGAGAGGGAGGGGCTTGGTTGCAGCAGAGAGGGGTCAGAGGCCACGGGCCTACTCAAGCCCAGGCGGTGCGTCCGTTAGCGGGGCAGACGGGGCGGGTGGAGGGGAGAGCGAGCGCGCCGCAGAGAGAGAGAGAGAGAGAGAGAGAGGAAGGAGGCCAAGAAGGGGGTGGTCGGAAAGCCCGGCGCTTGCCAGGGCTCCATTTTCCTTGGCATGCTTGTAAAACCTGCAGGAGAGATTAGTGTGTGAGAACATTTGCAATAGCGGGGCTGAAGAGGAGCCACTTGTCAGGACATGCGCTCCGGCGCCCTCCCTCCCTCCCTCTCTCTCTCTCTCTCTCTCTCTCTGCAGTCTTTCAAAAGTCTCTCTACCCCATTGCCACACTCAGGGGTGTCACCTTCACACTCCTCACCCACCTCCTCAGAATGTCCTCTACTGGCTGCAGCTGTGTTTGAATATTTGCATGTTTGAGCATGTGCGCACATGCAATGGCAGGACTTTCCCATGGACTATATTCCCCCCCCCCCCCCCCCCCCGCTGCACACTTCTCTTCAGCACTGCCCCGTCTCCAAGTCCCTCTGGTACCAATGGCCACCGTCTTGAATTACCAGCTCGTACATGTCAGCGGCACTGTCGCTCTCGTCTTCCTCTTTTTACCGTTAGCCCCCCACCCCCCTTCCCCTCCTCTTTCCCCTCCTCCTTCTCTCGCCCCTTCATGGCAATTAATACCCAGTGTGGGGGGTCCATAAAAAACACACAAGAACCTCAAGTCCGCCGTTTTTACAACCTTTCTTTTTTTTTTTTTTTCTTCCCCACTCCGAGGACGTACAAACAAGCATAAACAAACTTGGTTTTTGAGCAGTAAAAGTCGTCTCGGGGTCATAAACCAGTGGTACTGGTGCAGAAAGACCAGGGGGTGAGCAGCAGCTCTCCTTCCCTCGCAAGGGCTGCAACCGAGGACAGGGAGTCAATAACTCCCTCCAGCGTCTACCACTGGCAGGCACCCCACAGTGAACTCTCCGCTAATTACCACTGATTTAGACACAGTCTCAGAAAGGGTCGTGACACGTTCACCCTCTGACCAACACCGATTCATAAACACACACACATATACACAACTTGCCGGATGGCAACACAAAAAAAAAAATGAATGAATGTACCTGC
Source organism: Chascanopsetta lugubris (assembly GCA_016785325.1). NCBI lineage: Eukaryota > Metazoa > Chordata > Actinopteri > Pleuronectiformes > Bothidae > Chascanopsetta > Chascanopsetta lugubris. Next base: position 6,116 of record JAFBJT010106036.1, on the reverse strand, counting down.
ATCTCCGTACAGTGTATAGAGGTCTGGTCCAGGGTTGCAGAAGCGTGGCTATATAATTCAAAACACAGCAAAAGAGTTTTGTCACCAAGTGCCAAATCGTGATGCTGGGCTGTGACCAACAATTATGGTGAAGCCATAATGAAATCTCTTTGAGGGTTTTGGGTTTGATGCAGGATACAGTCTGTACTCGTTTGTCCTTCCCACATTTTGTGACCCTTCACCTCTTTGGGTCAAAGTTATTCCAAAGGCCAATGAGTTCAAACAGCTGCCGTGACCTCTCTTCCTCTCAAACTGGGTGGCGCTGAACCCACACTGGACCACATGTACTGCATCCAGGTCCGCAGCGAACAGGACACCACCTGCATTCGATGCATTTTTCAGATTATTTAAGAAAGTTTCTGATGAACTCTGGTGCTTTGCCTCATTTCAGAAGGTACAGATTAGTTAGGTAAACATATGGCGACCATTTTTAAGCGAGGACTCAAACCCACGTGCAATGTCAGCCAGATGTTTCTCATGACCTTTGTTTCGACTCATCTGTTGTTCCCTGCTCATTTGTGATTTAGAGGGAGAAAGATAGAGCTTCTGATTTAGACTCAGGAAGGGTCATGATGACACACTCACTCACTCTCTGACCAGCGCTGCACAAACACTCCCACAAACTCACACGCGTGTAGAGGTGCACAGACATTGTACCTACGTGTCTGTTTAAATGATGAATATTTCCCTCTGCTCTTTATAGTTCGTATTAGAGGACTGGATCATAGTTTCAAAGGTTCCGTTGTCACAAATTGCCAAAATTATAATGAGATGATGCCGTAATGTTGCAGGGTTGCATGCAGCTCTCGGGTCTAATGCCATGTAATGCAGTTTGTTATGAGTCAGATGAGATCTTGAAATAACAAACACATCACAGGCTTAGATGCTAGTCCAAGTGCATCAATACAGGATTTACCCCCCCCCCTCTCATATTTAATAACACTGCATTTACTGCTGAAAAAAATGTGTGTGTGTGTGTGTGTTTATCTGTATTAAAGGTTCAGTGTGGAAGATTCCAGTGGAATTATTTTCAACAAATAATTACTTTATTTGTTTCCCTTGAAATGTATCAAATGTGATTTTATTTAGAAGCATCAAAAGTAAAATATTAAATGAGTTGGTCTCAGTCTTTCCAAATTCCATTGTAAATCCACAAAACTACTCTCGGCCAAAGACACCGATGCTGATATTTGAGTGCAGTGGAGCTACAGCCGTAGATGTTTTTCCTACTTCTCTTTGTTTTTGTGTTGTTTATTGCCTTTACCCCTGTTCCACAAGTTTGCCCCTTCCACATTTCCAGACCCTTCACCTCACAGCACCCAGGCTATTCTGAAGGCCTCAGCATTGAAACAGCTGCTGTGACCTCTTTCCCCTCCCTCAAACTGGGTGGCTGTGACATTGATAAGCAGAGTTTGGACCACATACTGCACCAAGGTCAACACCAGACAGACAGATAGACGGTGTCAGAATCTGTGTGCAAAGTCATTTTTGAAAACAATTCGTCATGTTTTGTCGCAATTGAATGCGCAATGTACAAAGTTTCCCCGGCTCTTTTAAGAAGGTCCAAAGTAGACCCTTTTTTTCCCCCCTGTAGAACAGTCATGTCATCAAATTAAAAGAGGACTCCACCCAGTTTATAACAGACAGATGTTTCTCATGACCCTTGTTTCTGCTTATCTGTTTTTCTGTGCTTATGTGTGTGAGTGAGCGAGAGAGAGAGAGAGAGAGAGAGAGAGAGAGAGAGAGAGAGAGTGAGTGTAGAGGGAAAAGAAAATGTGAGACTTCTGATAGAGGCCAAGTCAATCATTTATGGGGCAGTCAGGAGGTTTGGCCTTAGAGAAGCGTGGTGAGATGCCACGCTTTAACCTCTTTATGGACTCCAATAAAACTGTGACAACACTCATATTTATGACATGAGGTCATCTTAAAGACGTAAGCTCTTTACAGTACTACCCCAAAGCCCACACCCCCACCCCCACCCCCACACCCCCACCCCACCACCCCAACTCTGAATCACTGACCTAATGCAGACCACTCCACTTCAGAAGAATACAAAAATAGTTTCATGTCCTTGAATGGGCCGTGCTACCAAAACAGTTTGTTGTTACATGTTTACTGGATGAATTGCCACAACCATTGCAGATGCATGCCGGAGGCCATCTTCATCCCATCCACCATCCGCCTTTATGATCCTTATTTGCTTTTCCATGTTTTTTGGTCTCCACACCCATACGATCCCCTGTCCAAGAAATGTTGTCTCCCTTTTGTTCCCCGTCTTTTAGTTTGTTCTTTTGCTTTTTGCTTTCTGCATTGTTTAACATGTTTTGTTTTCTTTCTTTCCATTCTGTTTCCTTTTCTGCCATTCAGTACCTACAGATGAAATGGCCCCTGCTAGATGTTCAACCAGGAGGTCTTCAAAGTAGACAAGCACTTAAAGATGCCAGGTCCCCTTCACCGGCACACATCGTTGTAAGTAACACCTCGCTCGGTACTTTTCCTCTTTCCTCCAGCTCTTCTTCTTCCCTCATTCATGACAGAGGAAGACAAACAAAGCCAAGCTCTGCTTCTTTTATCCATCCTGATAATGTTTTCAGGGGCAAACCCCTTCCTCTTTCTCCACGACAGGGAAGATACATGTTTCTTTGCATTTACCCTTTAATCACTGTCACTAACCAGCTCCAGTCAAGTTTTTTTTTTAGTCCTTTCTATTCTAAAAAAAGTAGAGCATTATGGATTGCAGAAAGTTGCCTGTTTGTGATTAGGGGGTAAATGGCACACAGGGCTGTGGCTCGTGGAGCAGTTGTTCTTTGGACGGCCACGCAGAGACGGTGATAACTCCCCAGCTCAGCCTTTTACAGCAGTGGGCTTATTTTAACAACTTTTTCATGCGGATGTGCAAATGCTGGAACGCTACCATATTGTCTTTGAGGAAAGTGTGGGTGTTCCTCCGGCATTGATTAGCCCATCCGTGGAGTCGGAGGAGCACTCTGGCAGGAGAGAGTCGGCTGGACAGCCATAGGGGGCATGAGCGGCACGTACACGTAACCACAGCACACACCCCGGGCATGTCAATATCGAAGAGGCTAGCAGCGGCGGCAGCTCCGGAATGAACACTTGAATATGAACTTAGCAGTTAGCCACAGGCATCAAGTTTTCATGAGGTCAGTGGAAAGGTTGAACATAGGGAGGTGTACGTATGTGGTCACAGGGTTAGCCAGCGCAGGAAAATCAATGAGAGTGGGGACTGAGCAGAATTAATGAGGTGACCACAGATGCCCTCGGCCATTACTGGCACAGTTGCTACTTTTTGTTTTTGGGAGTCGCGCATCCTCCGCATAGTGTTCTGAAGCATGAAAATTTGAAGATGGCGTGATGATTTTTAGAGGGAAGAAGCCTCCCAGGTTTGTGCTCTCGTGAATCCAGTATCTCCTGTGGTGAAAGTGCAGCCATGGAGCTGACGATACCCAGCTGCGCATCTGCAGCGCTGCAGTTCATGGTCATCAGTGCTAGCGTTTGCCGCTTTGAGGGTAGTGATGAGTCGCATTGTGGGAAATGACTGGATTAAGACATGACTCACCTCTGAGTCACATCTGACATTTGATCGCCTCAGCTCAGACACGGTCACGGTCGGAAACTAAAAAAACCCAACACCTTGAAGAGTTCCTGAAAAGTTGGCGAGCCCGAGCCTCTTTCGCTTTTTTGTCCTTTTAAATTAAGCACGTCTTAAAATAGCCAGAGTCGACAAGGTTGTTTATTTGAAACAGAAACCTTGTCAAAAGTTGCGTTTAAGACAAAGCGGGCGGCGTTGACAAGTGTTATTCTGAACAAAACAAGCCCAGCTAAAGCCCTCCTTATCTTTCCCCTGTGATGCTGGTGTTATTTTTATACCGAAGGAGTTCAGGGGCCTCTTCGTACTCTGTTATTTTAGGAGACGCTGAAAGAGTCCCTGCTCCTATGAAGTCATTAAACTGGTTGGAGGAAGCAAAAGCTGCAGGTAAATACTGAGGTTTAATCCTGCTATGACTCATGAAGCTGCAAATACTTCAACAGAAACGTCTTTGGAAGTAAAGAAAGTGCATTGGCCGCAACTTTTTATTCGGGAAAGAAACATAACTGCTATTACATATTTTTATAATCATATCCGTTGTTACTATTAGATTGCTAAATGTCGGCTTCGGCGCCAAATGATCCGTTAGGTGAACAATGTTCCTCGCAAATGTTTATGCTCTATCCTATTATGCTACGTGTTGCCTTTCTGGAGAGTAATTTCAAGGAACTATTCATCACAGTGTACTTTAACTCGGATGAGTTGCAATACAAACAGTGGAGTGCACAGCCTCACAGGCTCCGAACAAACACCAGCTCAACTCAACACAAAACAGACAACTGGCTACGGGGCGAAAACAAACTTGAAACGGCAAAGATAGACAAGCAGTCAAATGGAAAAAATAAGCTCCTGCGCTGTTGAAACATAAATCCATACACTGCTGGAGAGTAATGTTACTGTGGACACTAAGTTAATAAACAAAACTGGTGATTGATGATGGATATGGGAGACAAATAATGCTTCATTAGGGGAATAAAAATGACCAGTAAAGAATTGCAAAATGAAAGAAAAGTTATTTCAGGTTTGTGACGCAAGATACAGTAAAGCAAATACCGGTATATTCGTACGCATGATTGACCGATTCTTCGGGGTCATTATCAATTGATTATTGAGGCTGATATTTTGAATTGATTTGCATTTACATTGAAAATTAAAATGTTTCTAGCCACCTTTTGAATTGTTGATTTGACAAATTCAAAGAGGAAAACCGTAAACGTTCATTTTGAAGATTAACGTAAATAAGGCAGAATCATGGTAGCACATTCATTGACTTAAGCAGTGACTGTTTAGCGACCACTGATTCAAATAAAGATGTAAAATGCACAATATTGGTCCAATAATCAGCCAGACACATGATTTATGCATATTATATTGCTCGTGAGGTGAAATAGAAAACATTTTTGTAGTGTCCATTGCCAGTTTCTGCACGGAAGTGCTGCGAAAATAACGTATGCAATCGGTCACGATGGAGGACTTACAAATGATGAGGCAATTGAAGTAAAAACCTATGAAACTAATGAAGCCGAGAGACTCTTTGAATCCCAAAGACGTCTTTGCGAGGTCGAGAGAACCGTTGGACGGATATCTGTGGAACTCAAACTCGGTCTTCTCTCTGCGTTTGCCGAAGGCGGAGGCAGAAAGCCGAGCGGCGGCGGCGGCGTGAGCGCTGTTAAACGCGCGGCGTGATTAGCCCTGACACTGATCAATATGAGAGAATATATTGTAATATTTGTGGTCATATTGCCCAGCCCTAGTGTGATCTGTTTGATAGAGTACACAGGCTGCTCAGATCAGAGGCATTGCAGCATCGCTGCATAGGCACACAACTTGCTGTTAGCGCAAGTGATGAAATTGAATGTGAAACGCTGCTTGTATTGTTGGCGCCCCTTCCATCCTGCTCCAGCATCCACCTCTGACTGAGAAGGAAGTGTGATTGAATGTTTCCCTGGTTTGCATCATACCGCCTGTCGTACATATAGAAAAGACAGATTACTCTGGACAGCATTGTGAATGTCAATGATAACCCCACACGGACTCCTGCCGGTGTCACTCAATCACTCAAGCTCTCTCTCTCTCTCGCTCTCTCTCTCTCTCTCTCTCTCTCTCTCTCTCTCTCTCTCTCTCTCTCTCTCTCTCTCTCTCTCTCTCTCTCTCTCTTTTATTTTTTTCACAAGACGTAGGCCTGCGTGCTCCGGTGTACGTGATCCCCTTATCAATAAATTGGGCTGTAAACGGTGGTTTCTTTTTGTTTACAAATGCGAAGAAACACTCAGGCACCTTGACCTCTCCCCGTCTGGAGCACTGGCAGGCAGCACAGACGGCGATAAGGCGCCGTCGATTGGCTGGCGAGATAACGGCGATCTGGGGCCCGAGAGACCCTGACGTCGTTGAAACAACAATAGAGAGGTAGCGAGAGATAGAGGGAGAGATACAGTCTGTAAGAAAGTTGAGGAAGAGGACGGAGGATGGA
>JAFBJT010106034.1:146607-167326 GCA_016785325.1 Chascanopsetta lugubris | reverse complement strand
ACACAAACATACAATGAGAGAAATCAGGCAACTGATTTACTAAATTGGCACCAGGTGTGAGATGGGACTGTGCTGCATGTGCCCACATGGATACAAACGTATGACAGGTACATTTGAGAATTAGACAAAAAGTCAAAGAATAATATAAAACAATACAATTATATTTATAGAAATGCATTTGCATTTTCATCAGTTTACATACATTTAAAACTATGCAGGATTAATCAGTTGTTGTTGATGAACAAAACCTACAACCAGCTCAAGCTCAATGCATACTCTGCAAGAACAGAGAACATTTTTTCTAGCTCCTGGGCTGCAAGAACAAAAACAAAGTTCTTTTTGGCCAGGACGTAATGTACTTCGCAAGAACAAGAACACATTTCTGACCAATTACAAAACAGCTCAATCACACAACAGCTCAATCACACAACAGCTCAATCAACAACGGACACAAGAACAAGAACAAAGTTCTGCCCAGATGATGTGTCAAGAACAAGGTACAAGAACTCCCAAACCAGGGCTGCAAGAACAAAATGATGATCATCATTTTGTTCTTGCAGCCCTGGGAGCAATACCAACGTTCTCTGTTCTTGCAGTGTATGTATTGCCAGCAGCAGTTTGTGTGTGGAGTCACTAGATGGCGACATTTACCTGTGTTTGTAGATTGTTGCTGAGGGACTGAGCATAAGATGTAGGAACACTGGGACATTTTCACTTAATTTACTGAGTTGAATCATAATGTTTTTGTTTTTCTTTTACAGGTTTTATCCAGCATTGATGACAGTGATCCACATCACTGTTAAAGGTCTCCTAAATTATTGCTGGCAAATATACTGAAACATTGACATAGGGCAAAGAATCCGGGAGTGAACCCCCCCAGGAAGTTGTGGCCAGGTGAAGTGAAAATGGAGGAAAGTAAAGGACACTCACCAAGTGCTGACTCTCAGGAAGAGGAAGAAGACAACCTCTGTACAGTCTGTGGCTTCACAGCCAAATGTCCTCGCTCGCTGAAGATCCACTTTGCGCGAAAGCATGGCAACAACAACAAGAAGAGTCATAAGGATGCTGTGCCGACTTTAAAAATGGAAAATATCACTCCAGCTGAAAAGCAACCGGAGGCAGACATGGAGACAGAGAGTGGGGTTGAAGAGTCTGACCTTTTGGCGGTAAGGTCAGCAGTCAATGACAGAAGGATGAATTTAACTAAGAGGCAGAGGGCAGAGGAGGACGATCTGGCCGATCAAGGGGAGGAAATCTTCATCGGAGGAAGAAGAGCAAGCAAGAGAACGCCCAAACCTAAGTTGATTCACTCTTGTGACTATTGTGGACAAGAATTTAGAGACAAAGCTCCTTTAGACGTTCATATCCAGCGATACCACACCAAAGATACACCGTACAGATGTGAGTATTTGAGTATGAAAGTCATTATTGTGTGAAATATTATGCTTATAACCATTCTCCCTAAATCTCTTTCAGTTGATGCTGATGAAAACGTGGATGAAGACGAGGAGGAACCTGAAGTGTCTGCGAAGACACGCTCAGCCTGCAGACGCAGAAGATTCCTTCTAAAATGTGATTACTGTGACATCAGGGTCGCCACTGTTGCGCATTTGGAGAACCACGCCCGTCTCAAACACCTGTCCCAGGAGTGGTACCGCTGCAAATTGTGCAACTTCTTTTCTGCCACATCAGAGTGGATGGAGACTCACCTGGCGTCAGATAGCCACATGAAGCTGCAGTCGGAGAAGCAGAGCGCAGACTCTTCCTCATTTCATATCTTCGTTGAGTGCGTAAACAGGGACATTACTGGACTTGGTGCAAATGTAGATGATAGTGCCAAGGCTGGTGGAGTGTTGAAAGGAGACCAGGAGGGGACAGAGGCTCTGGAGGCCGCTAAGATTGAATTACTGCAGGTGGACGATCCACCTAGGAAAAAAAGGGGGAGACCGAAACAAGAATCGGCCAACACTTGTTGCTACTGTGGCTTGCTGGTGTCCAATCCCACCAGCCTCACTGTTCACATTCGCCGCAAGCACAGTAAAGAGTACGGATACAGCTGCACTCTGTGCTACTACAACTGCGTGACCAAGGGAGACATGGATCGTCACTGTATGACGAGGAAACACATTAAACGTGTGCAAGAGTGCTCTAACAAGGACCCGGTCATTACTCTCACTGCCATGCCACCACAGGAAGACCAGGATTCGAAGGCAGACACCGAAGACAAAGAGCAAGAGCCTGGCAACACTGAGCATAACCGAGAAGAGCCAGCGCCGTCAGAAACAATCCAGAAAACGAATAAAGTCGACTCGGCCCACACCTGCAGCGATTGTGGTCATGTTTCACAATCACTTCCCTCGCTCCATCTCCACATCAGGCGGAAGCACAGCAAGAAGTTCCAATATGTCTGTCTGGCATGTAGCTACTATGCAGGAACCAGCCGGGAAATGTCTCGCCATGCGAACACGGAGAAGCACAAACAGAAAAGGCACAAATACATGGAGCCTATAGGATATGATGGGCAAAAAGCCTTGGTTCTTCCCCTGAAGTTGAAGGACATTGTCGAGATTTCCACAGCGAACTCAAACCCCGAAGAGTCCGAATCCTGCTCCGATGAAAGTCAAGCTACAGATAGTCAGAGCGCGGCTGCGACCTCTCTCACCGCAGGACCTGCCGACGATGCGGCTACTGTCGCCGAGAGTGTGGATGTGAAGGAAGGAGAAGATATCGCATCTACCACCGGTGCAGAATCCGATCCAGCTGACAGGACTGGTGAACCCCCAGCTCCCCCTGAACCCCAGCAGGTCCCTGCTCACCCGGAACCTGAATTCGATGAGTCTACGCAGCATCAGAGCCAAGAGGGAGGGGATAACGAGGCAGATGCTGATGATTTGAATATTGATGTGACAACTGTGGATGAAAAAGGTGACGCGGACTCTGACACACATCTGTCCAAAGCGTATGTCTTTGACCCCTGCATTGTTTCGATGAAGGCCCTCGCTGATCAGGAGCTGGCTCTGCACCACGGTTGGGAGGGTGAGGCCGCGGTGATTTGTCTGACTGGGGATTCTCCCGATTCCTCTGTTCACCAAACCCACAGTTCTCCCTATGTGAAGAAACTCAAACCCAAGGAACCAAAGATCAGGGTCGGAAGAAACACTCACATCCGCTGCGAGGACTGCGGTTTCGTGGCAGAGGGCCTGGCCGGCCTCAGCGTCCACATCTCCATGAAGCATCCGACCAAGGAGAGGCACTTCCACTGCCTGGTGTGCGGCAAGTCGTTCTACACCGAGAGCAACCTGCACCAGCACCTCACCAGCGCCGCCCATCTCCGCAACGAGCAGAACAGCGTGGAGGAGCTGCCCGAGGGGGGAGCCACCTTCAAGTGCGTGAAGTGCACCGACCGCTTCGAGTCGGAGCAGGATCTGTTTGTGCACATCAAGGAGAAGCACGAGGAGCTCCTCCGAGAGGTCAACAAGTACGTGGTGGAGGACACGGAGCAGATCAACCGAGAGCGCGAGGAGAACAAGGGCCGCGTGTGTAAATACTGCGGCAAGGTGTGCAAGACCAGCAACTCCCTGGCCTTCCTGGCACACATTCGAACCCACACCGGTATGTATCCTGCTTCTTTTCACAAACACTCTTCCACTCTCTGGGTCTCTCACACACACACACGATGTATGGCTCAATGTTCTCCCTTCATATCACGACATGACGGCACAGCGTTAGTAGAAGTTCTTCAGGAAAATGTCGATTGACTGTTGGGTCTCGACTTTCTGTGGAGCTTGACATCCTCCAGCGGGAGAATGTCCAGGTCAGATGCCTTCGCAACATGTCAGAACTCTCTGAAGTGTGCAGGTGAGGGCTGGCATCTCGGTAGATCTCACAGGAGGCAGGGCATGACATAACTTTGGCTGTGGAAATCCACAGTGTTTTGGTTTACACCTCATGGACAGTGGTGCTGACACTTATCAACGAAAGCTCTGAAATCACATAATCCATTCCAAGTTGCTAGTTTTGCATGTCTGGTGTTTTCTTGCCCTGGCTAACTCTACATACATATTTTTTTTTCATCAGTTGCTTCATACTTTTCGACAGTCCTGTATCTATCCTACTTAATTACATGGTTCTTGTGAAGAATTCCAGTGCCTCGTGAGCACTCCAACACATCATATATTGATAAATACAAATTCTAGGAAAGCTGTAGTCTCTCTGTGTTTGTGCTGGGCAGTTCAGTCTTTTTTTCAGTCCGTTTTTAGGTGCATCGGTATCGAATGGGAAGATACCACCTCCTATTTGGCAGCTCAGGCTAATGTTAAGGCCACTATCAGCTGCAACCAGGTAATAGCTGTTTCAGTAGAGATGAAGGTAAAGACTGATTGAGCTTCAGACCAGCAGGAGAGACGCTAATGGGCCCCAGATTGGGATTCCCTGAGCAACGCTTGGTCAGAGACATGTGCGACTCATAATTGATGTGTCCATTACCAAGACTCAGTTGTAATTATAGTCAATAAGTCTCTGTAAATGTGTTAAAGCTTAGGCTAAAAGCATTGGAGGTCCAAAGAGAGGTGGGCTAATAATTTAAAATAATCAATGCAGACGTATTCAAAGCCTTTAATTTCCCTTGTGTCTGTATGTCCATGTTTGTGTATGTGTGTGTGAGCGCTTGTATGCCCAGTGAATGCGTGTATATGTCAGCCTTCATGGCTAGCTGATTATCCTCAATCCATTAAAATCTATCTTGTCATTTATAATGCAAAGCAGGGCTGCGTTGTTAGGGGCTGTGGCTGCGGAATGTCCGGCAGGTTAAGAACATAGGGCGCTCCATTACTTCTCCCTGACCGTGTGTATTAATTGCTTTTAAAATCAACTTAATGCAGGAACAAGATGTGAGGGCGCCATCAATAAATGCCCCTCTCCGCCTGCTGTGGTCCATCCACCTCTCGGCCCAAACTTAAATGGGACTTTAATTGGAGTCTATGCTCTGGGCTGACCACACATGTATGTGATTGTGGGTGTCTTTGTCTATCTTTATGAAGTGTGTGGTTAAATGGGAGATATTATGGGATTGTTTACATTTTTGGACTCAGTCACAGTGGATGGTGTGTGCAGGTGATTAGGATTTTTCTGGGGCTTCATATGGTGTTAGGGAGGTATAACCTCTAGATATCAATACATCTGCTGTTTATGAGTGTGTGTGTGTGTGTATGTGTGTGGTGTGTGTATGTGTGTGTGTATAGATTAATAGTCAGTTATTTTTGTTGTATGAATCCCTACAAAGGTGTAGTATGCAGGATTTGTTGGTTGCTGACAATTCATCACTTCTGTCCATTAATCTCATTGGTACTTGGTATGTACACTACATAACATACACTATTAGCTACACTATTTTAGGCACATTACATTAGTTGTAAAAATGCTGAAACTTTGACTAGCTTACACGTTTAACCACCAGCACCGAACACTGCTGCCAGAAAATGTTCCAAGCAACAAGTCAAACAGCTGCTGCTCAGCACACTTCTAGTGAACAGTTAAAGACCATTGAGAGGGATTACAAGTCTATGCATTTTATCATTTGGAAAATCCTGCATACTGCACCTTTAACTTTTGTATAGTAGAGCTGTTTTTTTGCTGACTGAGTAGCTCCCTCTGCTGGATACACTTTGAAGTGGATAAGTTTAGTCTCCATTGCTCTCAGAGTTGATACATTTAGATGAATAACTTGGTGCATAGCAAAAACACCATGACTCTTCGAGGCTGTTTACCATCCTATAATATGACTTAACCAATGTTAACCGTCAATGTTTGGCCTTTAAGAGGTCTGTTTCGTATTTTGTCAAGCGCTTAGAAGAGTTATCTTATTTCTGATTTGCTCTTTCATGCAAAGTTTAGAGAGATAACTGACGTGCACTTCAGAAAGCTGCACATCTTTGTCCTTCTCAATGATGTGCATGCCAGTCACCTTGTGTGCCAAAGTCAGATTGCTTACTGCTCAAATCTGATTGCATAAAGCCATAAGTATTGAAGGTAAAATCCAGATGATTAATGTTACGCCCCCACTTTCTTCTTATTAGCGGTAAGTCTGCATGTATTCATGATTTTACCCTGTGTCATAATTCTTGAGTTTTGAGGTCACTGTCTTAGTGTTACTTAAGAAAATGAAAGCCGTGACACTGAGGTCCCAACAGATGGCTCCGAGTCAAGGGCACGCTCTCAGGTGTAAAATGAACGAATGAATGAGGAGTTTGTTTTTTCTTTCCCCTCCTCTCGTTTGCTTCTTTTTTATTCTGTTGAATTATGTTCTTGTTTATAAGATTACATCTGCACTTTCATTTACGCCGCTCTTATTTGCCGAAAGCACCTATTTCTCTTCATTTTGACAACATGTGCCAGTTGTTATTATTGCTAAGTTCCCTCATTACAATGAATTATACACCTTTTATGTGGTGGTCGTTTATTCTGGGGAGTTTGTTTGTGGGGCCGTGGAGCCGCTCGGTGGGGGTCTGCCAGTTTCTGGGCTGGGAGCACGTCCAGATCCTTTTAATTAAGACCTAGTTTTTATTCACTTGATTAATCAGTGAAATCAGGAGACGGTGGTGGGAGGCTGCACACAGATTTGTCAATTTGTCCCTTAAAGGAAATACGTATGCTCGCATTTTGCCAATGAGGGTACAGCTGGAATTTGCATTTTGAGGTAAATTGGTCACTTTTTCACTGGAGTGAGCTGTCTGACCTCGGACTGAGCCCCAACATAATGGATACACGTGCCACACATGCACATTCGCACGCAGAATGTGATATGTTTGTGGAAAGAGTAAAACAGCATGTGCTCCAGTGGCCCCTGTCAGAATCTCTGTGCAAATGTTTCAAACATTTGAAGGTAATTAATGATCACTTGAGTATGAATCAGGTATTAAAATAGATGGGAAATGTGGTGAAAAAATAAAGTGTTGTAATTGATTGATCTGGTCTTCACATGAATAGCAGGGGGATTGAATGATTGAGCTATTTTGATAATGGAATAAAATGTGAAAACATGGCACACAAAACCTGAAGTGGGGCACCATGCACTATAATGCGCTGTGTTATGTTACAATATTTTTGCGCTTCTTCATGACAAATACACTTCCTTCTTTCAATTGCCAGTTCTAGTGGTGAGATAGTGTTGCCCAATACTCCATGTGTAAACTGCTGCAGAGGATGAAATGGAGCTTTTGCCCTTTATGTGATTAATCGAGTCATCCAGAAAATTGACAGATTTAATTAAATAAATAACTATTTTTGCCCCAAGAACATTTTGAGAATCCTCATTGTCTGTGTGCATAGGGGGAGATGTGTTGCATCTCCTCTCTCCCACTCACAGGCAGTTACAGTATAATTCTCACAGGTTTCCAGCATTCACAGTTAAATTCCTCCTAAACGAAGCCATGCTTCATATTTCTGTGATTCCAAATCCATTTACCTATATGTAAAATAGATCTCCTGGTATATGCTGTTATAATTGAGAACAATGTGAGAGCTAAAAATACATTAGAGCCGGTGGAAATGTGTGACCTAGGCTGTGACTGATTATGATTCCTTAAAAAGTGATGCGCCGCTGTGGAAATTGGGACGCTCCCAAGTTCAAATAGTGTGTGTTTGTGTGTGTGTGTTTGTGTGTGTGTGTGTGTGTGCTTGTGCTTGTAGAAACAAGTATAACAAAGCTGGCATTTATTTATATAAAATAATCATGTGTTTTTATCTTCCTCTGAACCAGAAGGTTAAAGCCAAGGCCTTCAGGTGTGTGGCATGCACAAGGCTTAAGTTGTCATAATATGTGTGTTTGTGTGTGTGTGTGTCCGTGTGTGTGCGTGTGTGCGCGGACGCAGTGAAACATTGCACGAGTTTCTTCTCTCAGGAAATGAATTAGTCATTCCCTGTCTCATCTGGGATGTGAAGGGACCATCGCCCCTTATGTGGATGGCAATATTAATTTAACATGACACTGCATTGATGGTCAATTTCAGTTTCACGGAGGCTGTTTAAGTGGAGTGGTGGAGTATTAATGTGATAAGATGTGAGAACTGAGGGACGTTACATCTCTCTCCCCGCTGCCATGTCTCATACTCAGCCAGCCATCTGGACAAATCAGCCTCCCACATGCCTCTCTCTCCCCCTCTCTTTTTTTGCTCGCTCTCACCTCAACTTCACTGTGTGTGTGTGTGTGTGTGTGTGTGTGTGAGAGAGTGAGAAGGAGAGAGAGCGTCATTGTCTCCTGTTTGTCCACGGGTGATCTTGTCTGGTGAATTTAATGCGTGCGTCTGCATGCACGTACATACTAGGTGCAAGGTGGTGTTCTGAATCAAGATGTAGGTATGTGAAGGTGTGATGGTGGAAGTGGTGTGAACGTCTATCTCTGTCTTTTTTTTTTTTTTTTTTCATAATGGGTGTTGATGATTTAGTTGTGTGATTATTGTGTGTGTGTGTGAAGGTGTCTGCACATTTAGGTGTGAAGTGTGTGCTTATGTATGTATTTTTTTTTTTTTTTACTTGCTTATCTACCTTTAATTGCTCCTGGGGAATCTGCCTGTGTGTGGGTGTGTGTGTGTGTGGTGCACTGTAGGGACACTTGAAACACACAGGCTGGCGTTGCACGTGTGGACCCCCGCCCCGACCCCTGTGTTTATGGGCCTTGTTAGCACGGATTTGCCTTTCAATCTTCGTTACCAGCTTAAAATTCGATGTGTCGTACTCGCAGCTCGCAGCAAGTGAACCATGTATGAACGAATTAGTAATCTACACAAAGTGCTTAATCAAATCAGCAGCTGCTCCTGGAAGAAAATATTGTACCACATCTTGGGATATTCACTGGGAAGAGGGTGGGTGGGTGGGTGGGTGAGGGTTTGCGCCCACTATGCATATGGGGATATCATGTCATGTTGCCACTTAGGGCTGGTGTGTCGCTCTGTGATTAAGGCCTAACACTGTCTCAGACCGCCATAACGAGCGAGAGAGCTTCAGAGTACTTTGATTTAGTTCAATGATAACAAGAACATTCAGAATGCTGTGCTTTGTTTTTTTTTTTTATACTTCTTTATTTTTGAACTGAGACGGTGCTGGTTGCAGTGACCTTCAGTAATCGAGCCAGTGGTCGTGGTTACTGTTATCCTAGTATTCACTTAGGATGATGGGTTCCACTGTACAACAGCCACTGTGCAAAAGTATACAATATTGAATCAGAATTTCCTTGAAAACCTGACATTTATTGACCATGGAAAACATGTGGGAAAAAGAGAAAGACAATTGAACTCACAACCTCATGCATTCAAACCACTGAGATACACCCACCCAGAAGACATAGACTAGACTGTTGTCGACTACTGTTGACATAGACTTCACACAAGTTGAATCAGACTTCTAGGAGTGAGAATGGGGAGTACACTAAGCAGCAATAGGGGGTCAAGGGTTCGTGGTCAAATTTGTTGTATGGACCCTTAACAATGCACAGGTCAGGACATATGAGTGATGTACAACCGAACAAACAATATTTGTGGAATAACATTTTTTTTATTCGGATACATTTTGATATTTCATATGTAATTTGAATGTGTGTTTCTTCAGTATTTTATTATGAAGGGCTTAGTTCCCCTGTTTAAACTCCAGCGCACCTCTCTGACAGTGCAGGCATCAGCGCTCGCAGCTCTCCTCTTAAATGACGGATGGCAGGCAGAAGCTTTGCCACTCTCTCAAACACTGCCCCGCCCTCTGGACTTATTAATGACAATAATTAGGGAGAAACCTCCCTGTGAAGGCCGCCAGAGTGATTAGCGCTTTAATGATGGAACGGGAGGTAGTGAGCACACGCAGAATTGATTTACGTATTCGCCCTGACCTTTGGAATCCAATTTACGCATCCACAGGCGCAGGAGGAGTTGGTAAGAGACGGAGGAGAGTGACAAGGATAGATAGAGAGTGAGGGGGGAGATGCATGACACTTGGAGTGTGACTGTAGTTTTTACGGGGACTGGAGTAAGGGTATGTGTTTATAATTCTGAAGTCATTTTGTGGCTGCGAAGTGGGCCCAAGTTCTCGCACAGAACTAATAAGCCTCACACGGCTGGCATTGAAAAATGGTTGGTGATGTAAAAATCACATTTTTTGCCCATGCTGTCATGCAGTCATGTTTTATTAAAATTGCCACTTCTTTCTTTCTTTTAAATGTAATATTATTGTGGCATATGAATTCTCTTCTTCTTTTTTTTCATTCTACAGGGTCAAAGCCCTTTATGTGCAAAATCTGCAATTTTGCCACAGCTCAGCTGGGAGATGCCAGGAACCACGTGAAGAGACACCTGGGCATGAGGGAGTACAAGTGTGACATCTGTGGGTGAGTTACAAGGACACACAATAAGTGACAACTCTCAGGGATATGTGCAGTACACTCGTGCACATGAATCCAGACATGCTACAGTAATTGTCGGCCATCATAATCTTTCGTTCTTTCTGCTCTCCACCCGACTCTTACAAATGTTAATATTGTCTTGTTTGTGTGATCATGTGACAGTCTGTCATATGACTCGTCCTTCTTCATCTATCCTTCATTGTCTTCTTCTGCCTTGTTGCCAGGATTGGGTCTGCTGTTGCAGAAAAGTACTATTATGTCTTGTAATAGTTTTTCCCATGTACTTTTCATGCGCTACATGTTTCCATACATCGTCTGTGCTCTTATTTATGAAAAAAGTGTGAATAGTAATGCTCATGATAAAGATAAGATAAGATAGGTAGGATAAGATAAGGCTAGATAAGATAGGATGAAAACAATACTTCATTCTTGACACTGGGATAATTTGTTTTGGTACAGCAACAAAATTACAGTGGATATGAGTTGGTAATAAGAGGCATGCAGTAATAGGGTAAAGGGCAAGGGCAACTCAGTCAACTTGTACATTCTTCTGGGAGATATTGTTTGAGAAGAAAATCAATAGCTAAACACTAAAAAACAAACCAAAAACAGTCTTTGCCTAAATTAAGCAGTTCGACACTCTCTCTATTTGGAGCCTCTCGGTTCTTTTGGCACCTGAAATGTTCAGCTTGAAACACGAAACACATATGCTAATATTTATTCAGGCAAGTGAAAGAGAGTTGAAAGGCTGTGTGACCCGAAGCCACTCAAATATTTTAGTAATAGTCTCACCTTAATGTGTGAATACACTTACTTTAACCTTTTAAACGCTCCCAGGCCCTTTTATAAACCCGTAATGCACTGCTCCGAGTCGACGCTCCTCGCAAATGAACGGTAAAAGAAACAGAGAGAGTTTATTTTAGCGTGCTCATGGTTTCAGCTGTACAAATAATCCTAATTGGAAGTTTATGTAGGTAACCACCAGTCTATAAATACCCAGTAGTGCAAGAGCACAATTATTATCCCACTACCTTGTACCCCCTGCATGTGGACCATATGTTGTGTTCAGCTCGCCTCAGTCCCGTGGTAGACCTCCTCACTTCCTTGCCATGTTCAAATGGACGTGTTAAGCTGTTTAACATGCAGTCGGGGAATAGGGGGGGAAAAATGGTGGGGATTTCCAGCTTTGTGCCATCGAGCTCTTGCCTGCTACCCGCTCGCTCAGATGAAGACATATGTGGCGTTATTAGTTTCTCCCTCTGTGTAATTCTGTGTAAACCGTTCCATTTAGTTCAGTCGCCGGGCTTATTCTGTTCTTCTAAAGCCGCGCGCCGAGCAAATGTGTTTATTTGCTCCCGCTGATGTTCGCAAACATATTACAGCAGGAGCAAACAAGCTTTGGTTTAAACACAGCATCTCCTTTAATGAGAGGAAGGGCTCATGTTTCACCAGCCCCTCCAGCTCAAACCCCTCTTCTCCCCAAGTGCTGCAAATGTGTTGGGTTTTGACCAAGCATCCAGCTTTACATACACACACACACACGTACGCACGCTCACATACAGAGCAGTTCTCCAATATGCCTTTAAATGGGACTACTAAATACAGCCCCAGGTTTCACAAATCATGTGGATGGAGGAGCTGTGTGCTGCCAGTGCCAGCCACCGGTGACAAATCGGCCCTGTGTGTGCTGTTTCAGTCCTGACTGATCACCGGGCCATCCCTCCTCCTGACTAAAGAGCAGCAAACACAAAGAAAACCCCCAGAAACACCCTCATTAAGGCCAGAGCCATACATACACATAACCTGCCCCCCCCCCACCCACCCACCCCCTCCTCCTCCTCCTCAAACTTTACCACCCCCCCCTCCTCCTCCTCAAACTTTTCATGTTTGACGACACATCCTTAATCTGAAGCTAAAGCACGTTTTTAATGGATGGCGGCGGCTCAGGTAAAACACGTAATGTGACTCCCTTGTTTTGTTTTGTTTCGGTGACCTAGAAAAGTGAGATTATACCACAAATAAGTTAGTGCACTCCCCTGCGGATACTAACAACATTTTTGCTTAGCCCCAAAAAAAGTGTGTGTGTGTGTGTGGGGGGGGGTGTGTGCAATCGCCATTCATCATTTCAATTAGCACGAGACTGTGTTTGAGCTGCCCTTTGACAATCCATTGATTCCATTCATTCACTCAGCGTCGGGCCTGCACAGTGCGGTTTTGAGTGTTCATCGCCATTTTGTTTGCATCGGCTCCTTTAAAAAAAAAACAAAAAACGAGATCCCCCTCCGCCGCCATCGATCGGCGCGTTTTTCTCGTTAAAACCCTCAGACTGGAAGATTCCTTCTGCGCGAGGAGCGTGAGCCAACGTCGGCGCCGCACCTCAGCTGTCCGCCTCACTTAAGCTCCATCCCGCCGCTGCCGCTCGCCGGAATGAAGGGAGGGAAGTTGGTGATAGTTAAAGATCATATTGTTGTGGCATTTAATTAACAAATGCAAATGCGAGGCCGGGACAGATTGGAACCCTTGACCACGCTGCCAATCAAGCCAGAGCGTGGTGGTCAGAGCCTCTGCTCATCACCGCTAACACATTATAGGCTTTCTGTCTCCGCCTCGCCGTCTGTCTGAGGTTTCCACAACTCTATCCATCTTCCCATCTTTGTCTTTAGATCCATCTCAATGCGACCACAAAGAATTCTGAAGATGCAAAAACAGCGGCTGTTAGCGTACAGGATCAGATTTCTCACATTTAATTGGTAAAAGAATTCCTCCAGCGTGCGTAGCGGCAGAATCTTGTGTTTTGTACACAGTGGGGCTCAGGCCACTTAATGAGCCTCCGCCCCGTCTCCTCCATCATCCAGCAGAAAGGCCCTGGATTCAGCACTTCCACCTTCCCGCTCGCTCGTCCTCCCCGAAGATGCGGCGGACACGCAGTGCTGTTGTATGTGTTAAATTATGCATAAAGCGTCTAAATGCTTTGAAGCATTGGTTTAATATCTCAGCCCCAGGCCTTAGAAGTATTAACACTGTAATGGACATAGATTGTCCTCTTGTGGACTGCCATTTAATGATTATGGGTCGTAAGCTGCCCGTTTCCCAGTGTCACTTCAGGAACCGGAGCAAAACATATCAAATCACAAATAAAAACCGCGTTGCTTACTCACAACGCAGAAAGTTTTGCACCGCGCTAAAGTTTGTCTTGCAGGCGGAGGAGGCTGCATTGTGTTCCCTCCCTCTCCCTCCGCTCTCTTGACTTAGTGTTGGAGGGAGTATATATAGTCATGATTCCATGTTGGCTGTTGTGTGTGTGTGATTTGACTGTTAACAGGATGGGGCTGGCTCATGTCAGGCGTTTTATGTCCCCCCCCTGTCTTGTGAGATTGTCTGGTCTGTTCCCAGAATAGCCCATCAGTTCCGCCCTGCGTGGCTCATCCGCTGTAATGTGCCTTAATGCCCGGGCCTGTATGAGTAGTGTGAGGCCTGGCAGTGACAGTGGAGAAGCATCTTAGCTCGCTGCTTATCCAGAGAAAGCCGTCACTTAACTCAGCCCCTCCATTGTCTATCCACACCCCTCTCCTTCTCCCCTGACGTGATTCTCTATAATCCTCAAACAGATTCTGGTTAGAACTCCCTGAGAACTATTTTTATGTTCCTTCTCTTCCCTTCCTCCCATTTAAACAGTAATGGTTGTTGCAGATGAAGAGAGGGAACCCTATGAGGATGATTATAATGTCACTCCACTGATCTCCCGCCGCCCCGAAATAATTGTACATCATCGCTTCATAACGTGTCAGAGGGACACGTTGGTGGCGTGCAATTAAAACTGCAGAATATAATACAGCAAATTACTGCCTGTCAGGCCTGTGAACAACACACTCTGTATTTGAGTTACACTTAATCATCACGTACATTAGCGATTTCACTAAGATCCCCCCCCCCCTCCTCTGCTTATATGCAGTGTTAAACACACTGCTCCTCGCCGGCTGAGGGATCGGGCCTGTGATACAACAGCTCCAGGATCGCTCCTTATTTATATTTGAGTTAGACCTTTTGAAAGCTGATACTATTCTGAACCGTTTAGCCGTCTGTGACCGAGAGCGTGCACAGCATGTCGGCGGGAAATGGAACTTTGTATTCATTAAAAAACAATTGACATGATAACCACTTAACTCAATCTCTTTGCGTATATTATTAGTGGATTTTAAAATGGTGGTTGCACGTGTAGCCAGATATGATATGTTCACCTTAGGGCAGACTATCAACAATAGTACAATACTTTGGTTTTACGCATGTGGTAGTATGGTTTGCATTCAGAATCATCACATGAATAGCTTTATTTATGACAGAAATAAAAAAAGGTTCACTCCTCTCATAACCTTGTGGCCTCGACTCAGGGGTTATATGTCGCCAATGTAGCTCCGAACTTCATTTCCAGTTTGTTGGTCCTTCTTGACTATTGCTGTGCAAGCCCTTTTTCTGATTTGTTTTAACTCATATAATTTATGTTTGCTCATCAGACACGCAGCCTGGTATTTACTCCCATCAGGAAGATAGATTCATGTTTACTACTTTGGACCGCTTAAGAGTTTGGGTCTCGGAACACGGACCCTGTCAGTCACTGTAACGCCCTCCTCACCAAAATAAACACATTCTGCTCCGATGCATTTAACTAAATTTAGTGCGCCATTATCGGAAATGAAATAAGTAACGCTAAAGGTCATTTGGAAAATAATGCAGAAAGGCTGGTCCGGAAAGGTTAAGTATGTGAAGGGAGCTGTTCTGATGATAACGAGGGCTGCGTACGGCTCGGAGAGCACGGCGTTCTGGTTTGACTCGGCACTCTGCGATCGCTCTTTATGACCACGACAGCTTTACAGCCCGTTACCCCCCATAACACGATAAAGCGCAGCATAATGGATTGGATGTGTTTAGTAGCCTTGGGCCGATGTTTGTAAAATTAATGTTTTTTGCAATAGAAACACGCTCATGCACACGGGCCGACATGCACACACGGAAACAAGGGGGAAATAGAGGAATAGCGGAGAGGAATCAGAATTCAACGCGCCATTGACGCATCAATTTAAATCCTGATCACTTTAACACCTTTTATACTTGTTTTGAAGCTGGATTGCGATGTGTCCTCAGAAACTGCTGAAGGGACAACAACAAACATATGGCTTCATTAGCTGTGTTATTGGCCCCATACTCAGCAGATAATGGCAATAACTGCTATTAAATTTGTGTTTTAAATTATACACTCGTGCACTCAGGAGAGAGAAGGCCTCATGTTCGTGAATTTTGAAGGTGTTAGATCGAGACCACCTCCCCCCTCTCCGTCAGCAGATCGGTAATATTAGGTTTTAATAACAATCTAATAATCTTCCAGTGGGCTCCGAAACAGGAGCCCGGGGGCTTCGTAATCAAAGTATTTGGCTTTAATCAAAGACAAACAAAAACAAAACAAAGCCAAACGGCAAAATCAGTCGTTAACCCAGGGAGCCGACACAGCACATATAGGCATATGACGCTAAGTTATTCCACTCTTGAGGGCTGTCTAAAGGAAAAAGGGTATTGGTTGCACTACTTATGATCTCAAAAGTGTAATTTCTTTCAACATTAACTTTTGAAATCCTAACTTGCAGCACTTTCCAAATCCTCTTGCCAAGCAAAAGCCTATCCAGATCCAAATGCTTTGGATTCACCCTTTAAAGATAAATATGCTCTTAACATCAAGTTATGTTTGATAGAGAAACGTCAGTAAATTAGTTAATGCCCTCCACCCTCACCCTAACTTTTTTCCTAAAGTGAATCCTTTAAAATAATGTTGCTGAACAATCTATTCTATGGAGCTAATCATGTCATAGGTACATTGTAGGAGAGGGAAGAAAAAAAATAAAAGAGAGGGAAGTTAATGAGTGATTAACAGCAGCAATTAAAAGATGAAGAGGAAGGCAGATGAAAAAAGGGGTTGTAATTAAAATATCAGTCCCCTCATCGTCAGAAGTGCGAATGTCATCCATTGTGCACTTATTAAAAAACCGGGTGGAGGGGGAAGGAGCAGAGCGGCGCTTAATTCCAGCAGCCGAATGTGTCTGGTAATCTGCCCGTGGATGGAGCTGAAAAGGGCCGTAACTCATGTTTAAGTGTTGGGGCCGTGTCATTGCAGGTTCACAGTCATGCATTTCTGTGTTGACACCCATCGGGGCCGGGGATATTTGGCAGTCAGGAGTAATTTAACTTAATTAATGGGATGCATATTTGATGGAGGAATAAAATATCCCTGCTCAGCAAAGTGGAAAAGGGGAAAGATTTAGTGGGAGTTAAAGGTGGAGGGGAGAGTAATTTCTGCATTCAGTTACCGGCTGCTTGAAAGACAGAGAGCGAGCGAGCAGAGAGGGAGGAGAGAGAGAGAGAGAGAAAGGGGGGAGGGGAGGGCAGGGATGGAGGGGGCTGATAAAGATGGCAACCAAGAGAGTTGAGGAAACGGAAGGGGAGGATGAGAGATGGATGGTTGACACAAAGTGTTGTGGAGGGGCGGGGGGGGCTGTCGCTTCATTGAGGGGGACCCACCGACTGACAGGACGTGATTTAATTGATAACAGGACTGAGCGCAAACAGACGTGCTACGCTGCTTTGCAAAGTTGTGGCAGAGCTGCCGTCTGCCAGGGGCCATTTTAATATTCATGAGGGGCCTTTTAAGTGTGCAACTGTTTCCTCACTCCTCCACCGCCACCGCCGCCGCCGCCACTTCTGCCCGCTTCCCAACGTCTTTTACTACCAAGACACACACACTTTACCTTGCACTCACTCAAACAGCAGACAGTGGTTCTCCGAGACAAACCCGTGGCCTGACGAAAAAAGCTGTCACCCTCTTCTTAATCTCCCCTGGCACTTTTTAATTGACTTCCTGTAGGTATAGATTATTTTCACGGGCGACTCTGCCACCGAGATGTTTGATATCATCCCGGAGACTGGCATCTGGGACACTTGCAGCTCAGCAGAGATGATGCTGCGTTCATCCTCTCTGTCTGTCTCTCTCTCTTCCCCCCGTCTCTCTCTCTCTCTCTCTCTCTCTCTCTCTCTCTCTCGCTCCCTCTCTCCCTCTCTCTCTCCCCCTCCTATCTGTCTGTGGCCAGACTTATTGGGGGAACAGGGGAGAGGTAAAATGCAATCAGTCATTGCCATCATCATAATTGAGCTGATGTACCTGCTGGGAGTGCTGGGGAAATGTTGGCCTGGGTTGAGGGGAGGCTCTTTGTCTGCCTGGAGCTGTTAGTAGGATTAGAGCGATATACACGCCGCAGGTATTGGCCTTCTTTAAAAAAAAAAAAGAAAAATATTGGATGTCAGCCAGTCTGTGTTGTCCTCCTAATATGATTGATACAATGCAGTTTGTTTGATTATGTGCTGTATTTATTATACAATTAATCCACACAATGCTGCTTGTCTAAACTCTGCCCTTAAGAGGCCAAGTGGCGCCACACATAACGTGAGCGTCTTTGCTCCCTACAGACAAAGTCACTTGTCATTTTCCCAGTCAGCACTCGTGTTCTGTGAAAAGCTAATGTACTTGAACTGACCCGAGCACCCGTGGGCGTGTTGGTCTTAAAATAGGGCGTGGTCAGACACATGGCTGATGTATTACTGTCTCATTTGTGGAAAGTGATTGGCTGTAAAGCCTCGTCAGGTGTTTATACTGTTTAAGTATATGTGATTAAGATGCTAATGTGTTCTAACAACTCCAGTTTATTGCACTTAACACTACCTACATGCATAAACAAGTGTTTAAGAAACGATGTACGGACCTTAACTTTAAAGGTACAGTGTGTACGATTTGGTGACATCTATAGGTGAAGTTACATGTTGTATCCCTCACCTCACCCTCACCCTTCTGAGCATGCAGGAGAACCTATGGCAGACTTCAGTTGTCAATAAAGCCCAGAAGACATTTAGTATGTTCGCTCTGGGCTACTGTAAAAACATGGCGGCCCCCCATGGAGAGGACCCGCTCCTGATGTAAATGTACATTAAAGGGCTCATTTTGGTGAAATGTGAAAAGAATGTCATACATATACCTTCATAAAAATGTCAGTGTATAATTTTCATCCACAAATAGGGAGGAAATAAATTGACTAAAATCTTACACACTGCACCTTTTATGGAGTTAAATACCAGTAGAAAGACCAAAGAACTCTCTCACAGTCTGCATGCAACAGGAATCACAGGTACATACAAGAACATTCAATCAGAAGTACCTGAGTTTAATACGAGTAACTGTAACTGGCACTCACACACTGTTCTATCCTAACCGGATTGAAGCGATCTGCGAGAAAGTTGTTATAAGTTTTTAGATATGTTGGCTCGCAACACTGTGACATTTAAAGTTATGAAATAGTGGAACAAACTGTCAGCTGTCAGTGGCTGGAGTCCAAAAAACACTGTTAGTGATACAAGACCTCATTTCCATCACTGTGCCAAGTAGCGCTCTCACTTTATGTATCACATGTGGTCTGGCCCACACAGGCTTATATTGGGCACACACAGGCGGACACAGGGCCTCCGCCTACGTGCACACCCTTCCATTTGCGCACACACACACACACACACACACGTGCACACATGCTGTCCTCTATGACAAAACTCCGCACATGCATGTGACACTGTGGTTCTACCAGCCTCGATCTGCGTTCACTTCCATATCGTTTTAAACTGTTGAGTCTGCGGGTGGGTCCGTGGCTCCATAGTGGGAGTTATTTTATTTCAGAATCCCAAATAAATTAGATAATTAAGTTGTGTTTCACAGCGCAAAAACATACTTGTGTGATTTGTTTTATATACGGAAACAAGATGTAAATATAATGAGAGTTCTAAGACATTGTTTTAGCCATGGTCCTATAAACGAAATCAAACCTTTAATGCACAGTAACATAAAAAGTTACACATCCACCAGTGTGCACATCAGCTTTCCCGCATGTCTCAGTGAGTCTTAACTTTGGGCCTCATGCTCAATAGTCCGTCATTCAATAGCGTCCGTCAGGCCTGATATCATAAGATCTCCATGATGTCCAGATTTATGAAGGGATATTGACCACTGTCTATGCAAAACAGATAATAAGCCGTGATGAATGGATGACATTAGTGATGAAATTGCATCAACCTTAACAGGCTATTGTATTAACACACCTAGCCGATCCCACTCCTCCCCGCTGCACGTTTAATTGATTAATTGCTGACGTGGATGGATGAGGGGTTGCGGGTCCTGAATCGGTGGCTGATTGCAAGTCAACCATAAACAGGAGCAGCCACAGTGGGCCCTCAAGGGCAATATTCATGCTCCCCAACCTTATGGTGATTCCTTATCCGGCTCTGACAAGAGGAAAAATATTCGGCCATAAAAACGCTAGTATCACCGGGCTGACATATAAAGCCCTCCGTCACACCCTCCCTCTCGCTCCCTCTCTCCTCCTTGTTGCATCTCCTTTACCTCGCAGTCGCTCAGCACACCCGTCGGACTCCGAAATCACCCATCCTCCTCTACATGTGCGGCTACGGTCTCTCAGGTGGGCTCGCGGCGCCTCCCCCCAGCTTTAAATATGAGCAAATAATGGCAGAGTGAGTGATGCTGCCTGTGTCCTTGACTGGGATCCTCTGTGTGCTATAGTCACATCTCACTGTCTCGGGGCCCAGTGGGACCCATAAAACACCCCCGCAGAAAAACTCCCAAGGCTTGTTGGTGGCATCTGCTGGATGGATGCACGGATGCAAAAAGGCAATGAGGTCTTGGTGTGTGTTTGCACAAGTGTGGGTAGATTGCGTTTGCGGGGGTGTATTTAACAAGAGGGGCACCGTGTCCACTTTAATGTGTTTGCATTTCAGATGCGGTGCAACAAAGTTATTAAAACGTTATACTGCCCGTCAGATCCCTTTTATATCTCACTGTTTGTTTCCCTGTATCGTCCGCGGCCGCAGCAGCTGATGTTGTGTTCAGCAGTGGAGGAGGTTAGGATTAGTCTTTGTGACTGCCACTAAAATCTATTCATCAACAATATGCCAGCAAATGGTGTTGAAGCTCCTGCCAGAGGGGAGATGGGGCTAATTTTTTTAAATGTGGTGGGGGGGGGCGGGGGGAGGCTGCTTCCCTTCCATTCCTTTATCCACAAGTGTCAGGCCTGGAGAAGTGAGCATGTGGCCACACCGTCTTTGCTCTCCTCCCAAGATGGCACCACGTTAACCCCAACACCGCCGTGCGCCTCCAAGCCGAGGCCTTGGTCTGCACCCCTGCAGCCGGGCGTGAAAATGCTGACACATCAATTACACACACACTCACACACACACACACACACA